>JAAEAF010002015.1:0-161146 GCA_011037195.1 Triatoma infestans
AAACTTTTTTCCAAAAAAATAAAGTTTTATTAGATTCTAGGGAATGACATTAACTGTCATTTCAAGTTTGATAGATGCTTGATAATAAGAGATGCTTGATTGTCTACAATATGATCACTTTCAACTATCTGTAATAACACATAAAATTTATTATTTCTCTATATCTATATTTAATTGTAAACTTGAAGGTTTTAACCCTAAAAACTAAACACTGCAGATTTGATTGAAAATTAATCAATTAGAAATTCTAACAACTAGAAATTCTAACAAGAGAAAGCCGGATGGGTAATTAACACCATCCGATTTGTTTATAAATATAAGATAAATGAATCTATGTTCACTGAATTTCTATTTGAATATTTAAAAAGAAAAACACATAATACTGTTTATTAACCAAAGCGTATAATGTTTACATTATACAAATAATTATATGCGCAATTAAATATTAATGAGAACATACTAGAGTAATTTGTTATGGGTTTTTTTTTTATTTTTTTTTAATTGCCCCAAAGTATGGTTTATAAACCATTAAAAACTCAATAAAAAAAAAAGAAAATGTAAAAATTACTGTAATTAATAAATCTTGTTTAATGTTACGCCGAAAAAAAAAAAATGTATTTAAAATAAAATTTTAAAATAATATAAAAATCAAAATAATAGTTTGGATTAATGATCATAAAATCAAAAGAATGCCATAAATTGTAATCAAATTATCTAAAATATACAGGAAGAAATGATCTCCCAAGATGGAGTAGAAAACTTTTACTAACCTATGTTTGTTAGTAATTTTCAATGCATTTTTAATGTTGCTCCTATGTAATTCCATGTTGGATGGGATATTTGGTATATTCCATTAGAAGTGTATAAAGTTATATGATAGTTTGGTATGTGAAGTTTGGATTTAGTGGAATGGGAAAAGGGGATGGTCATTTGGATGTAATTTATTTACTAAGCATGTTTATATGAGGAATGTGGTAAATATGATGATCGCATGATGATTTAGTTGCTGTTATATACATCAAGAAGTTAAGAAGTCTATCTGCCTTATCTGGCTGTGTTTTCTGTCTGTGTTTTTTTTTCGTTTAACAAGCCTAAGTAGGCTGTGTTTTCTGTCTATGTTTATTATTAAAAACGTTTTTAGCAAACTTTTGCTAATTTAATGAGTCACTTTTCGTTTAAGAAGATCTTACTATTTTACATAATATGTATGAGAATCATATTAAAAAAAAAAAAACAACAAAAAACATGCTATTAAATTCTTAATAAGCCTACCGAAGAAACTATACATACTTGATATTTGAAAAAATAAATCACACAAATATAAATTCAACTTGAACATCCATGAAACAAAGAAAAACTGAAACAAACGACATTTAGAAATAAATCACTTTTGAAGCGGCATCAATGAATAAATATAGTGGACAAACGTATCCTTGCACTCGATTAGAAAGCTTTTCTAAAATAAATAAAAAAAATCTTGCCAACTGGGAACAGGAATGGTAATCAGTGCAGCTGTCAAATAAACTAAGGAACATCAAGGGTACTACAAAGAAATGGTCAACCTCATGTCGAGAATCTCGGCGAGAAGAAGTTGACCTAGCGAGAAGGAGAAACTCGGTCACACCATGTTGCCACGCAGCCACATACATATTCTGAAGAGAACCTCTGCCCGATGTGTAGCGCTTGCAATATGACAGCGCATATTCTACTGGAATGCTGGAAATATGTAAACACGCGAGGAAAAGTAAATTTACCGACCAGGGTTGTAGATGTATTAGGAGATAATGAGAGCGATATTAATAAGACATTAGAATATCTTATGGAGGTTAATCTATTCAATTTGTTGTGAAACTGTATGTACGTACATATGTTTGTATTTATTTATTTATTTGCTAGTGTCTTGTATATAGCTACAGTGGAAAACGTTTAATACGAAAACGCTTAACATGCAAAAATCGGTTAACACGAAATTATACTGCGATCCCCACAAAATACTATGTAATTTTATACATTTTTTTTTTCCTTTTAACACGAAACAAATATCGCTCAACTCGAAAAGATTTCACTTCCCGGACGAACAAAATATACCTGTTTTCTGTAGTCACATCGACACGCAGATTTTGTGGCTTATAATTTTTCGTTTTACGGAACAAAATAAACAATGGCTGCCATGTTGCTAGGTTTCCGCTTGTCTTTGAGTAGATAAAGGCACGGTCATTTTTAGAATTCGGTGAATTTTGTGTTTCTTTTCTTATAATTTTAATACATAAACTTATTTTTTTACGTCTACAATGGCAGAGAAAATCGGGACGAAAACAAACCGCTATTTTATTGTTTAACATGAAATTCTTTTAACACGAACAAATATTTCGGTTCCTCTGAGTTTCGTGTTAAACGTTTTTCACTGTATTTATTTTAGGATAAGTAAAATAATGGAAGAGTAATATCGAGTAAAATAAGAGGAATATCGAGTACTTTACAATCACCATTGTATATAATAAGAGTATAGACTGTAGTGTTTATGATCCTAGTTTTAGTCGGTATGAATGAATCTGTTTATATGACTGAATTTATTGGCGTGAATGAGTAGATCTAGATTGTAGGTTCACTTGTAGAAATTATTTAGGTTGGTATGGATATGCATCCCCGAGGTGTGCTTACAAATTAGTAACAGGTGCAAAGGACCTTGCTGTTGTGTACCTTAAAAAAATGTCACTTTAAAAAGAAAATACTTCCAACTTTAAAAAAAAACAAAATAATTTGGCGCAAAACACTCACACGTCTTTTCCTTACTCAATTTATATAGCAATTACTAGCTAACCCGGCCACGCTTCGCTGTGGCTCAGTCTGATTTTTAGGAAAGTTAACAGAAGTATTACAGTTACCATAAATTCAGTAACAAAACATATCATTTAATTTAATACCCTACTTTGCGTTGTTGTGCACTGAAAGGAAAGAAAGAAAAAATGTTTTTAACTGAAAGTCTTTTTTTATTGTAAAGCTACTGAATGGACTACATTTTTTGTTAAATACAAAGATCAGATGGTTTACCGACTCTGGCGCATGCGACATATAATTGCCTATGAGAGAAGCATTCGTTTTCTAAATTCAAACCGCACATTTGCAAAATTAGTCCTTGCTCTTTATTGATAGTCATAGCGAACGCAACGCGTAATGGAAATTGAAGTCTTTGAACTCGAACGGCATATTTGTCGGAATGAGTGGTATTCGTCGAAGTAGTACGTCTTCACCTTTAATAGGGTCCAATGAGAATTGTTGCCTCAATTAGATTATTCATCAATTTTTTAACTACTAATCGTGTACCATTGCATAACTTTGGCTGATTAATGTTTCGGAGTAAAATATAATTGGCACTCAAATTTTCAAATTTAGAATGTGAGACGGTAATCCGGGAACATCGAGTGAATTAAGAAATTCCGTTGGAGAATTCAGTACTCCACTTTGGTCTCCCACGGACTCAATGGATTTGTATGTCACTCTTTCACCTGTGATTTTGAAAATTTGTTTCGATGCTTTGGGATACCTTGTCTACTAATTCTTCTTTTGAATGTAAAATGTTGCAGAAATTAGATGGGAAGGTGATTTTTCCCCTTTTCTGGATTTGTAGGAGCAGTGCCGTTACCGCGTACGAGTAATTGTCTTGAAAATATGGCAGCTGTTGGATCGTTTTGAAGTTGAACTCTCATATTCGTTGTTAAATGAATTTTTTTTACTGTGCTCCAAAGAGTTGAATATTTCAAGCAGGCATGCAATTCATCAGCTGGTGTTGAGCGAGGTATCACTGGAAGCGTTTGCCTGAAGTCACCGGATATTAACACCAATACTCCACCAAATGTAACCTGATTAGTTCGCAAGACTTTCGATGTATGGTCTAATGCTTCCAATGACTTCTTATAAGCTATTGTACACTCATCCCATACAATGATTTTGCACGCCCATAGAACCTTTCCCATTCCTGATGTTTTAGATATGTTACATGAAGGGATTTTCTGTGAAGTGCATGTTTATGTCATGGCAGTTTTTGAGCTGAATGCGCTGTTCTACCTCCTTCCATCAACGTAACAGCAATACCTGAAGAAGCAAGTGTAGCACGCAATATGGCCGTTTGAACGGACTTTAGCTCGGAATTTTCAGTTTCCGTGGGAACTTCGGAGTAAAAAGTATATATAAACACTCTTGTATTGAAATGCAACGTTTCGTAAAAATTTCAAGTCAATCCATCGACGACTTTTCTGGTTTTGCGGCCACAAACATACGGATGCTGAATTTTTATATATATAGATTGACAAATTTCATTCAAACTAGGAATTGTTACTAAAATTTACTGACGTCAATATTATATGCATAGATTTAAAACGATAGTTGAAGAAAGCGTGTTCTTCCAGCTTTTCCAGACCCCCGCTCTCTTAAAATATACTTTAACAAGCCAACAAGTGTAACATGTAACTGAAACATTACATTTAAATTAACTGTTTACACGAACTTGATAAAATTTACTCAGACAATGGATAAAAAATTCGAAACCGGTCCAGGAATAAAAGAAATATACATGCTATGGGCGGATAAATTACCCCAGACATTATCCAACATAGCGAAGACCCATCCACATATTCACAATAGAGAAAGTTGACATTAGAATAATTATTTGATTTTTTTTTTTTTGAAGAGCTAAGATATAAAATAGGGCTCCCCATATACATCAAAAGAAGCGATATATTAATGTTTGCAGCTATATTTTTTTCTTTTAGCAAGTCATCACCCCACTTCAGTAGTATATTGTAGATAATGTATATATGTGCAAAGGTAATGTTTAAGAATACTTATAAAGTGAAAGAAATATTTTTTTTTTTTAAATCTTCCGAATGATGTCAGCAATATAATATATAGATAATATAAAAAATACGTAAGTATATATATAAAAAGTATTGGTATATTAAAATTGCTTTCCCTACATTTTATATTAGTTATATGTTAAAATTGGCGCCCGATCTAGTAAAAAAACTCCTATATTATGTTTTTTTGCAAAATAAACCATTTTAAATTGGATAAAAATTAGGAACAACAAGTAGGCATCTATATGTATAACAAGATCACGTATATAAACCAATAAATGATTATTATAATAATCTATAATTATCAATTTTAAACAATAATAATAATAATCATATAATTAACAATTTTATAAACAATCAATCCATGTATGCGAACTAGTTTCTTATGTTACCTCTCTCGTCCAACTTCAAGTCCATAATCTGACCTCTCTTACTATTTATAAGAAAACAGGGCACACTACACACACATACGCACATATTACCCTGACTATATATAATATGCAACTAATAGTTAATGCAAATTCTTCCATATGAAACTAGTATCCATATTTATTATAGTTAACAATTTATATAATCCAACTATAGTATGATAATATTAATAGTTACTAAACTTTGATAAATCTTATTTTCTTATGAATGTTAAAGAGCAAGAAATGGTAAGAGAACAAAAAATAAAAAATAAAAAATAAAAAAAAGTATATAAACTTAACAACTGTAAAAGTAAAAGCATGCACTTAAAGCTTACTAAGTTAAGAAAATGTTTTTATTCTTTTATTATTAGTGCGCATGTTGAATGTAGTTATGCATGTGGCTAAAGACACATATGGAAAGAATAAATGTATTAACATATATTACTAGTTTGCAATATGTGCGCAATTAGATAGGAAATCATTATCTTTCTTTAACATAAATATTTCTTTTTTAAAGTGCTATTTGAATATTTAAATAAATTAGGCTATTAATTTAATTAATTGAAAATTTTTGTATAGAGTTTTTTTTTTTATCCGACAGGAAGGTGTATTTAATAAAACTTTCGTCTGTTAGCAAAATAGAACAAAATAAATTAAAGTGACATTAATTCCTAGTTTTTTTCCAGACGGGGTTTACGTCCAACTATATAGGTCAGGTGTCGTGGGACGGAAGCAGATTAGCAAACATATTTTACGATATATACTGCTCATATTATTATAACAAATACAATCCAATACTAAGACCTAGGAATCCAACTCAGGACCAATAACAACTCAGCCTTATGATCCACTCCTCTAATCACTTGGCGCCTCAAAAACGAAATATTTAAAAATAAAAATTTTGTCTAAATTTTGCAAGTGCTAACAAGAGGAATTTGTTGCATGCAATTACTTGGAGAGTAGCGACCCACACGGGTTACCACAGCTCAGTACTCCATGCACTTCGTCAGAACCAGTACACAATACACTTAAACTACCATACACTCTACACTTTACAGACAAGGACAAACACAGTACAGTAACTAGGGTCTCCGTCCATAGTTAATTGGCGTAAGGAAGAAGGAAGGGATTAGCTCAGTGGTAGCATGCTTTGAATCCAGCATGCTGTCCTTAGATTTTCTCTTCCTACGAGCCTCTACAACAATTCACTGTACGGTAATGAGCAGTGTTGTCTGTAGCTAGAGAACATTGCTTGGAGACCGGCAGTGCACTGAGAATCTTTCAGGTCGTAGTGCGATAATCTCCTACAACAGTCTACATCTACATTTCTGTAGTTGTCATTTTTTAGGGGCAATCTTTTTTTGAAATTACGTAAATAAGTATATCAGTTATATAGAGGGAAGACATAGACATAGATGTAGTAGTAGTAGTCTGACCCAAACAAACTCTAAGGTAGGTGCACAAAAAATGTCAGTAAAGCTGATGTCAGAGATATATTCGATTCTAAATTATTCCATAAAAATTGTACATTAGTTTTGAAAAAATCTTTTGTCACGTTTCCCACAAAGTGGACTTGCTGCAAGACAAATATTGGGTAAATCCTTTCCTTCAGACTTCTAAAAAAAAAAAGCCTTCCCGCCCTAGTTTACTGGCTAGCTCTCTTGCTTTAGGAGTGAGAAATTAAGGGTATATTACCATATAAGTTCCACCACAGTAAACACCCAGTAAAAATTGGAAGCTACAGTTAGTGGGACGTGACAGCGAAGGTCAGAACTAAAACGGTTGTGGGGGCGGCCACTGTATGCTGTCTACAACCTCCCACATACAAATCGTCGCAAGCAGATCTTGTGCCCTTCTTCTTGGATGGGCTACTGTGCCAAGAGTTGAGTTTTGGTTTAGTTTCCTAGGGAGAAAAAAGCACTGCAACCGAAGCAGTTATATTTCTTAGGTAGTCTTTACTTTAACAAAAAAGGTTCAGCTATGCTTGAGCAAATATCATATTTCCTATTACAGTCGCAAAACAAAACTACTATTATACTGAATGCTCCGCTCGATTGGCTACCACATTAAACAACAAGCTCCACCAAAACACCGAAATCTTATTGGCTTTCAGTTATAAACCAATATTTAAACATCAAGTAAGGAATCTAAAAAAATCTAAAACCGATAAGGCTGCAAACTAAATTTAGTTTAGAAGATTCGGTTTTTTAACTACAACTAAAAAAAATTACATCTAAGATTTTGTAGAAGAGTAATCTTCACAGTGGATAATGCTTCAGTACGGTCTTTGAATTGGGAACTTAGCAATCTTAATTACAGACTATTACACGAAGAACTTTAATTTTCGTGCAGAGATTCTAATAATATTCATGGTCGATATATATCTTTTATAAAACCTATTGATAATATTCAATTTCTTACTCGATTCAGAGATCCCAAAAAAGCTTCATAATCTTTAGAATGAACTGTGTTGGTTTCAAAAGTGATAGTTCACTATCCAATTGGAACGGTATTTATTTATGTAATTATTTATTTAGTTCATAAACACAATAAATTATAAGAAATATTTCTTAAATATTATTTAAATTAGATATTTATAAATTAAATCAAAGAATAAGAAAACGCAACACATTCAGTTTGTTCACCTTTAATATACTATACAAAAAGAGAAAGATAGTGGGGGGGGGGGAACAAAATTTAATATTCTCACGTAGGAACTAGTAATTATTATGCACATAGAAAAGATCAATAAACTAGATTGATGTCTCAACTTTTATATACAAAAAAAAAACAAAAAACAAATCCGAATTGCAATAATATGGCGTGATTTGTAAGAGCCGGTCAGTAATTAAGATTCTCTATCGATAATATTTATTGGTTTCATTTAAATACTAAGTAAATAGTGGCGTGTTTTAAAGTTTTTAGATACAATCGATTAGTTTCCTGATTATTTTTTTTTATTTTTTTTTATTTTTTATTCTTTTTCAGGTTTTTTTTTTGTTTTGTTTTGTTTCTGTTTTATTTTCTTTATAACACATAAGCATAACAGCTAATATCTTAACACTATTGCCCGCCACATAATGTTGTTTCTTAGGAGAACTAATTTAATGTTACCTGACAATGAAAGAGATAGCAGTATAGACAGTAACAGAGAGAGAGAGAGAGAGAGTGAGAAACTGACGAAGAGCGGAGAACACATTAATGTATATGGTAGGTTAATGAGAAATTCATTGCCTATCTTTTATAGTTTTCTTTTTTCTTTTTTAAATAAAGGTCATATTTTCTGAATGATTGAACGTTACTATACATCGTGATTTATATGGATTTATTTTATAATTTATTTATTTATTTATTTATTTACTTATAATAATAATTATCGTTGGTTTTTGGTGACCAATTGCAATTGTTTATGAATATCTACGAAGCTGATGATTCTTCTAAGTCGACCTATTTTATTGGTCAATTTCAAACCAATCCTTTCCTATTCAAAACTTCGTTATCTTAATGAATTAAAAACAAAAAAAATATGGTGTGAACACTCACACAACTTTCCCTTACTCTAGTTTTCAAAATTGTACCCAATTGATAAATTTTATAGTTTGTGTACCAAACTTTTGATGAAATTCCTTGGAGTTCGTCGAAAACTGAATAAAATGTTCAGTAAAAGCGGAATTTTGGCTATCTATTTATTTCTAATTAATTTTGTTTGGATGTTAGAATTGTATAATCAATTTTATGATAGCACTTTAGTGAAAATACAATAATATTGCGTTGATAGAAAGAACCATAAATTGTATACGAGTAGAAATGGTACTTTGGTGGAAAGCTTAACGTTACCCCTCCCTCCCAGAACCTTCCAAAAATCAATTATCCCAGAAATATTTTACCAATAAAAGTGATAGGTATTTATATATGTGTAGATAGTATACGAAGTTTAAAGAATCTGATATGAATCACTTAAACGACTTTCTCTTACCCCTACTAATACAATGTAATTAAACATTTTCTTTATAATAGTAATGTTTAGTAATGATGTTTAGATGGCTTGGCATTAAAAAAAAAATCTGGTGTGAAACACTCACACAACTTTCTCTTACTCCAGTTCTGAAAATTGTAACAGACAAATTTTATAGTTTGTGTACCAAATTTAATGAAATTCGTCGAAAACTGAAAAAACTGTTCAGTAAAAGCGCACTTCCGGTTTACTAATTTTCTTGAAACTCGGAATTTTGGCCATCTATTTATTTCTAATTAATTTTGTTTGGATGATAGAATTCTATAATCAACTATGATAGATAGCACTTCAGTGAAAAACATAACACCACCCCTCCCCCTAAAAATGCCCTTAAATGAATTTTTCCAAGGATATGTTATAATAAAAGTTGTAGATCTGTATGTTTAGTATACAAATAAGTTGTTTCAAGAAAATTATCGGTGCCATCTGAGTTAAAATTATCGGTTTTTGAGAATATCGCGAAAAAGTGAAAAAAATCATTTAATAAAGTGGTAAAGTAAACGCACTTCCGCTTATCCAATTTTTTCAAACTCGGAATTTCAACAATATATTTAATTCTAATTAACATCATTTAGATGGCAGAATTGTCTAATAAACTGAAATAGTACTTAAGATGAAAACCTAACCCCACCCCTCCACCATAACTACCCTTAAATGAATTTTCCCGGAGAAATGTTTCAAATAAAAGTTGTAGCTCTTTGTATGTGTAGTTCGTAAACAAGTTTGAAGAAAATCGTCGGAGCCATTTTTGAGAAAATCGCAAAAACGTAAAAAAAACAACTAGTAAAGTGGTACTTCCGGTTGAGGAATTTTGACAGATAACAAGGTGATACCTAAACGTAATATCAAGTTTCAACTTTCTACGATTTTTAGTTTTTGAGCTATGCTGTTCACACACACACACACATACACACACATACACACCATTTGCTGAAAACCACTTTTTTGGACTCAGGGGACCTCAAAAAGGATTATTTAGATGACAATCGATATCGAAATTTGACACGATTACAATACTTCCTCTTACGAGAAGTAAGAGAATGTAAAAAGGTGGTTGGGATTGTATGTATAAGTATATACCTGGGTGGACAGTATGATCGCCTTCTCTACCTAATTAGCGTCAGTTTAAAAAATTTAAACATAACTAAGAGACCCTCAAAACCCTTCCTTAAATCAACAATTTTTTGGGGGGGAAAAATAATTGAAATAAAATTGTAACAGGATCCAAAGAGAGGGATCCAAAGGAGAGAGAGAGAGAGAGAGTGAGAGAAGGAGAGAGACAGTCTCACTCACTAGTTTAGGCCAGACTAGAGTGGGAGAAACTGTTTAAATACAGCGACGGGAGAGTATTTAAGGAGTCTTATAGCAGAGTTCATACAACAGTCACAAAGCGTCATCAACCTTTCTCTTTACCTCTCAGTTTTATTTTTAAATTTTAATATAGAGACTCAGATAAAAAGTATAAAATTAAAAAAAAAAAAGTTTAAAATTTACTTTATATTATTATTACAGATTTTGTTAGTTTGTAGAAATAAATTCATTCTTTGTTAATAATATTCATGTTAATATTTTTTTATGAAAATGTAATATTTTCTATTTTTTGATTATCCCGCCAAAATATGCAGCACCAAACTTCACTTTGATTTATTTCATTATATTGGCAAAAAGTCAATATCCATGTGCAAAAATTGACCCTTGGATTTATGTGTGTAGATTGTATACGAATTTTAAAGAAAAAAAATCATTGCACTCAATTTTGGGAGAATTTTATACAATCCAAAGGTATTTTTGTAAAAAATTGAAAAAAAAAAAAAACTTCTGTAAATTCAGACTTCCGGTTGATGGATTTCTACCGAAATCGTCATGACAGATACGGTGGTATCTAAACGAAATATTTTTTTAATTCATACATATGCTTATATAATAGATGAGTTGGATGGAGAGAATTGGTTTAGCAACCAAGAGAGCAGAGAAAGAGAAACAAAATGCCAGGACCACTCACTCCGAGTGGAGTGGGAGAAACTACGGGACACACAGAAAATATAGTTCAAATTAGTTCAGAAGATAGTTCACCAGTCACAACGTGTCATTACCCCTTCCACTCTAGTCCGAGAGAATGCCTGGTGTTTTGTTTCTCTTTCTCTGCTCACTTGGTTGCTGTCACACTTACATACATACGAAGCATTCGCTAACATTTTTTTTCCTATACAGGGAGCGCCTCAAACATCTATTTCCGGTACAAAATTCAAATACGAAAATTTTGAACGATCTTAATTTCCCTCTTATCAGTGGTAATATACCCCCCCCCCCATGACGCAACAGCTTATGAAGGACCAAGGCTTGTCAGACGGCGATTTGAATAGGGGGACATGTGGTAAGCACGCCACAATTCCAACGCCGTTTAGTTCTGGCTTTCGCTACCTAGGGCGCTACTAAGTGTAGCTTCCCACTTTTTATCACGATGCTGGGTTAACATCGACTTTGCCCTCACGGGAATTGAAACCTGAATTCTCGCACGAAAGGCCTTGTGCACTAGCCACTAGACCAACGCATGAGTACAGTGGTAATATAGTAAAGTAAAAGTAATATAGTAATGTTTACATGATATTTAGGGCAACTATTGTATAATATTTGTTTATATAAATAATAATAATTAAGCAAATTTGTCAAATAGAATTGTAATAAATGCAGTGTAAGAAAATATTTCATGACAGATAATTTTTTTTATGTTAGAAAATTAGATAAGGGTTTCATTTATGTCACTGTTATACCATTGATTTTGCCAATTATCTAACTTTGCAGAATTTATTCATTTGTTGCCGAAATTATTTTAGTTATAAATTTAAAAAATAAAAAAAAAAGACTTACTAATAATTGATTGAAAAAATGCAAAATTAAAAATACATTTTATAACATAAGTTTCTCTGAAAATAAACATAAAAATGAAAAGAAAAGAAACAAACCATTTTGAAAGTAAATGAAGATTGCATTTTATTAGTATTGTTGCGTAGATTAATTTTCATAAAGTGCAGCAGTACTGCATGTTGTTCCCATGAATGCCTTTTAGCCCGGCTACCAACAAACATAAAGTTTTAAACTAATTAAAACGCTTATACCTTTAAAACCTAATACTATAATTACCAGCTAACTAAATTTATTGCATTTTCAGTAGCATTATTGGATTTGTTTCTCTCTCCCCAAGAGAGAAAAAAAGAAGTTTTAACTCTTATGTTGTAAATTATTCATTACTACGTATATTCATACTAACACATAGAGAAAACATACCTGAGGCTTTTTGTCTTTTTTACGCCAAATTACGTAATAAATTAAACTTTTAAGCTGCTCTAAATTGTAATTTCAGTATTATAAATTTAATTATATCCCATTAATGTAAATTTAACCTGAAAAATTTCGCATATTTGATTCTATATAACATCTCCATGTTTATTTTAAACTTTTCCAAAGCTAATAAGATTACTTTCTTTTCAATTTATTTTTCCATCTTAATTGTTTTCCTTAACTCAGAACTCAGAAATTTAATACTAGACAAATATGGAAAAAAAATAGCAATTCAAGGTCAGATTTCCTCAGTTTCGCTAGAAATGTTGGGCTTAACACCCCCGGTGTCCCCATTCCCCTTCCACCAAATATTGGAAATGGCAATGCGAAAATGTTCGATTAATCCGGGAGGCAACATATATAACAAGAGATCCGATTGTTTGGCGTACGCAGATGATATAGCGTGGCGGCCCAAGGAAACAAAAGCAAAGCGGCCCATGGAAACCTTTTTGGAGTTGGCTAAAAGTGTGGCGAGTTCTGCAGATTAATGAGGAGAAGACCAAGTAAATAGTCACAACCCGGCAAGCGAAATAGTTCAGAGAACTAATCGCGGATCAGCACCGGTTTGTGGCCGTTAAAGATTTCAAATCAGCCCTAGGAGCTGTTCGTCATTAACAAAAATGAGATAAGCCTAGATATACATAATAAAATTGCATCTGGAAATAGGTATTTGGGAGCAATTAAGACGGACATTCTATATCAGATTCCTGTCAAGAAAGACTAAATTAACGATCCACAAGTCAGTGCTTAGTCCCATTGTTGTAATATTCGGCCTCGGAATCGTGGATGTAGAGGCATGCCGACGAATTAAAATTGAATTGCTGGGAATGAAAGGTATTGAGGCGGTCTGTGTGCCAAAATGGAGTTTGGAGATGCCAAAAAAATGCGGAATTAAGAGAGTTGTACGGGGAAGAGGATATAGTGTCTTTGATCAAGCGGGGAAGGCTGCGTTGGGCGGGGCTTGTGTATAGGATGGAGAATAAGAGAACATCACCGCGGAGGCAGTAGATCGAGTGGAAGACCTAGGCTACGTTAGATGTGCGATGTGGAAAAGGATCTTCAACACCTGAATATAAAATAGTGGAGAAGAAAAGCCAAAGCTAGGGGGCCTTGGGGGGTCAGGTACTATAACGAGTGCGATGAAGGAGAGAAAATTGTTTGGTTTAGATTAATAAACTAGCCATGGCTGAACACTGTATAATGTAAAAAGTGACACTGACTGCCTGGACTGCCTTACACTAAAATGGTAGAATATTGTAGAGTGGTAAAGGGTGGGGTAGATGACACTTTGTGACTGCCGAGTGAACTCTGCTATATAATATCTCCCGCCACTGTAATTATGCAGTTTCTCCCACTTTAGTCCGAAAAGAAAGTGGTCCTATCATTTTTGTCTCTTTTTCTCTGCTATGGATGCCTCTCTTTGGATTCTATTACAGGTACTAAATGAGCCCAAGTTTCTACACGAAATGTAGCGCCACAATTCAGTTAATTTAATCTTGAAATTTGACTCAGGACACAAGTAGTAATGATTTAATTATAATCTTGAATACAGCTCCAATAGCGCTGAACAACCGCAATTAATATTTGTAATTAAACGTTACAGGTTCCTCCCAGATACTACCAAAATTTTCAGCAAATGTTTCAAGAAAGGGATAAATTTATATGTATGCCCTTAGCATACCAAGGTAAAGGAAAACTGTTGTAGCCATTTTCGAGAAAATTAAAAAAACTCAAAAACCGAAATCTGTAAAGTCGCTTTGGTTAACCAATTTTCATTAAATTTAGAATTATGGTATTACTCCTTAGGTATGTTAATCTATATATTGGTGGTTAATATTACACTCAACTGAAGTGGAAGTTTAGAGGAAAGCTAAACGTTGCTGCTCCCTCAGGAATTTAAAAATCAGTTTCTTGGAAAAACGTTTCAAATAAAGGTGAAAGAAATTTATAATTGTTAGCAGTGTATGAAATTTAAAGAAAATCTTTGAAGCCTTTGTTAGAAAATCGTGAAAAACGTGGGTGGGGGGAGAAAACGTTCAGTAGAGAACTTTCATGCTTCTTCCGGTTGATGAATTTCGGCCAAAATTTATTTTTTAAGATATTTTGTGTACGTAAAAACTTATGCAGACACACAAAACATATATGTATATACAGAAATAAAAACATTTTTACTTTCTCTTACTCCTAGTAAGAGGAAGTATTGTAATCGTGTCAATTTTCGATATCGAGTTTTCACCGGAAATATCCGTTTTGAGGTCCCCTGAGTCCAAAAAAGTGTTTTTTAGCAAATGGTCTGTGTGTGTGTGTGTGTGTCCGTGTGTCCGTGTGTGTGTGTGTGTGTATGTATGTATGTGAACAGCATAGCTCAAAAACGAAAAATCGTAGAAAGTTGAAATTTGATATTCCGTTTAGAGGTCACCATGGGATCTGACTGTACGTTATCTGTAAAAATTCCTCAACCGGAAGTACCACTTTACTAGTTGGATTTTTTACTTTTTTGCGATTTTCTCAAAAATGGCTCCGACGATTTTCTTTAAACTTGAAACATCAACCACCCATACAAAGAGCTGTAACTTATATTTGAAACATTTCTCCGAGAAAATGCATTTAAGGGCACTTTTGGGGGAGGGGTGGGGTTAGGTTCCATCTAAAGTGCTATTTCAGTTTATTAGACAATTCTGTCATCTAAATAATGTTAATTAGAATTAAATATGTTGTTGAAATTCCGAGGTTGAACAAAATCGGATAACCGGAAGTGCGTTTACTTTACCACTTTACTAAATGATTTATTCACTTTTTCGCAATTTTCTCAAAAATGGCTTTGACGATTTTTTTGAAACTTCGTATATAAACTAAACATGCAAAGATCTACAACTTTTATCTAAAACATTTCTCTGGAAAATTTCTTTTAAGAGCACTTTTAGGGGAGGGGTGGGGTTAGATTTTCATCAAAGTGGTATCCTCATTATACAATTCTATCATCCAAACATAATTAGTTAGAAATAAATAGATGGCTGAAATTCCGAGTTTCAAGAAAATGAGTAAACCGGAAGTGCGCTTTTACTGAACAGTTTTTTCAGTTTTCGACGAATTTCATTAAATTTGGTACACAAACTATAAAATTTGTCAATTATCATTTTGAGAACTGGAGTAAGAGAAAGTTGTGTGAGTGTTTCACACCAGATTTTTTTTCTATAAAAACTCTATTTTCTAAAATTTGACCAGATCCTACAGAGTAAGATAAAGTAAAACATATTTTGGATGTTTCAGACTATTTTTTAATTGTTACTAGTTTTGTGCTTATATCTTCAATAGTCAAGATATTAATATCGCAATATCATTTGACTGGTATCATAAAATAATCATAAAAAATAAAGAAGTGAAATAGTAAAGAAAATACTTACAATAAAGAAAATACTTACAATAGTTAATATAGTGTTTTTATATTTTATTTTCTACTATTTAAGAAATAAAATAATATATAGTGAAAGAAAGATGCTCACTTTGTAATTTTAATTGCAGAGAGGATCCTTAACATTTTCTAGGTGAATGTTCTATACTGGTTGAACTCCATATGTTACGTTTTGGGCGTAACATCCCTCTCTAGGCAAAAAATTATTTTTTTTTTTTGACCGGCCAGATTAATTGTCGCTCCTTAATATCTTACGCCCGCTCAGATACGAATCTAAGTCAGATACGAATGGTTGTCACTTCTCCGCTGAGACTTCCAATTTTTTTATTTAATTATTTTTTTGAGACTTCTGTGTTTCATAAATTTATTTATTTACAATTCAAGCTATGTTTTTTTAAATCTATGATGTTTTTTTATTTTTAGAAAATTTCATTTTTTTTTTTTTTTTCTTTTTGTATTATATTCTCTAATAGTTGTAGTTATTTCCAATACCCCCTCCCCCCACCCGTAAGTGTTATATCATTTATTCTTATTTTTTTATTGTAATGTTTCTTTTGTGGCCAATTCCCCCCCCCTCTTTTTTCTTCAATACAATTTATGTTTTAAAATTTAGTCTAAAGCGGTAAACTTTGGCAGGCGGCGGTGACGGACAGGCATTTAGGACTTGTAGTTTAGGATAGATATATTATTTTTTTTTTGTAAATACTTTAATAAAGCATTTTTATTTATTATTATTATGATTTATTATTTTTTTTTTCCTTTGGCAGGAGATCAGAGGGGGGAAAAATTCCAACCCACTGAAGACATTTCATATTGTTATAAATTGAGAAACTTCCTCACTAGCCTTGCTGAGTCCAATAAAACAGACTTCTGCGCCTTCTCCAACAACCAGGGTTCCAGCTCGAGCTCATGCAAATTCTTGACTGTCTCAACAGGTGCTAGGCCATTAGCCGATATGACAATCGGGATTACCCTAACCACATCCAGCTGATACATCTCTTTGATTTCAATCACTAGATCCTGGTACTTCCGCTTCTTCTCGGGTAAAGTTTTGCGGGTATTGTCGTCCAAGGGAATCCCTATATCTATTATCTCGGCTGCCCTTTTTCGGGTATTTAAATTAAGGACCGACCTATCGGTGATCATGCACTGATCCCAATACACCTCAACCCCGTCCTTTTGCACTATGGCCTTCGGGTAATACCTGTAATAAGGAAGCTCCTCTCCCTCTGGCACAATCCCGAGCCTGATTACCAGCGCCTGATGGAGCACGCGCTACATTATTGTGCCTTGAGAGGTACTCAGTGCCTGCTAAATTCAAGCACCCAGCGATGATTTGCTGAATGGACTTTATTATTATTATTATTATTATTATTACTATTATTATTATTTATTATTATTATTATTATTATAATTATTAGTGAAGAAATCGGTAACACCTCGTCTGAAGTTAGAAGAACAAGAAATCTACATTCCGTGGGTATTTTCCTCCTACATGTTTGGTCTCTATTCTGCATTGGTTGATTTGCTTTTCCCTTTTCATTAAATTTATTATTTTTCTCTTTAATTTTTGAAGATCCATATTGCATTATATTGTTTGTTGCATAGTTATTTTGATGAGAACAATTAAACATAAAGAAGACGACAACTTCAACTGTTCTCTTAGATCTTCAGAAAAAAAAAATCGATGTTAGGTAAAACCGGAATTGAAATCTAAAAAAACAGGCGCTTTAAAAAGAATGTTGTAATTGGAAAATATTTCTTATAAGGCAAAAAAATTTGTTGTTTCAGCATTGAACTGTTAAGTAAGACTGTCCAGTTAGTTGCCACCCACTCTAATGACATTATGCAATCTAGGCCAAACCAATCATAAGTACATTTAAAAAAAACAAAGATTGTTCTCTAGACCTGTTGACTTGCCCACTTCAGCTTATATCAATCAAGTTCTGCATTATTAATTTGTATATACTAAACATGCAATACTCACGAGTATTATTGAACATTTTTGTCTATCCTCATTTATCTCAAGAATAACAATCGCTTTTATAAAAGTAATGTATACGCTTTAATCATTTTTGAAGAAAAGATACGAAATTTTATTTACTGGAAAAAAAAGGAAAAGAAAAATGGCTGGCTAGTTATCCATTTGGGGAAAATGGCCCTAGCAGGTTTTATAAAAACAGTTCATATCCTTTTGCTTTAGTATTTGTGTGCGGTAAGAAGCATACATATATATATTTAAGTGTATGTGTAAGTGTTGGTGGTGGGTGGTTGTCTGCGTTGTCGCTGTATGAAGCTTTATATTTATGAATTAGTATTCCGGGCATGGAAGTGCCGGGGCAAATGAGTCTGTGGATAGATGGAGGCGTTATGAACAGACTGACTAAGTTGGAAAGCTCATTTCTTACTTGGCAATATGAGGGCAACATGTTTCATTAGCCGGCCCGTGCTCGGCATTGCCCAAGGCACATCCCTTCACTCTATCCCCTTTTCTAAAGTAGGAAGGCCCCGGCAAAAAAACCCACCCATCTTGTCCAGAAAGAGAAGAAATATCCCCCGAGCCCCAACTATTAATGAGAAAGCTTCCATACCCAGCCCACTCACACAGTGGTCCCGACCTCCGCTGACCGCCTTCGCCTGATATTCTACTGTCTTTTCCTATGTATTCTCTTCTCCTTATATTCCACCCAAGCTCCTTTTACTTGGCCTCATAACTTTTTAAATCATCTTGCCTTGTATTCCTTCCATCAATAATCTTCTAGCAAGTAAACTGCAAGCCACAAAAACCCCCTCCTCCTTTACTATCCTGAAACTCACTTTTCTCTTCTTTGTGTATACTCTTGTGAGTGTAGATGACTTTAATCTGTTCTTCTCTCAACTGCCGTGCTCTGGATAATGTCATTTTCATTCACAGAATAATGAAAATAATTTCCAATAAGAAAAGAAATCAACCAAAAGAAAAATGTTGGTATTTTCAGTGAATAAATATATATTAGTTTCATAAAGTGAAGTTTGAAGCTGCATTTATGGTGTTCTATAACTCAGGCTAATCCAATTCTGAGCTGAAATTAATAAAAACATTTCTACGAGTGCAAAAAATAAGAGGCCGAAATACGTATTATAAAACTGATGTGTGAAAACCAACACAGTTTCCTTTTATTATAATTTTCATATTTCTCATTAAAAATTTTTTCTGAATCTTTCAATTTCCTCTAAAAATTTGGTTGCTTCAGCATCAGGTGCGATAACAAACCACATGACATATTTTTGGAAGCGTGATGTCCCATCTTTCCAGGACTTTTTAAATTATAATTTCACCTGAAAAGTTTTCAATTAATAATGTTAAATCTGAAAAAAAGAAGTTAAGGAAAGTAGAACTTGTGGTCATCCGATTTTCTTTAAATTCGAATTTTGGCAACACAATTAATTCTCCGAAACTTTTTATTTGTGGTAGATCCATATATTATACTAAAATATAATTAAAACTTTCCCGATTTCCCCCTTACCAATCAGAAATTATTACTGAATGCAAACTAAATTTAATTATATTTGAATCGCATTACAAATAGGAAAATCTATATTTATCTTTGATTTAATATTTTCCTTAAAAAGAATCGGGAATAATATTTTTTTTCTTCTCCGTCTTCTTTTCTCATCAATTATCTACGTTTGTTATCAGTAAATGCGTGACTCACGAAGACTTACACAAATACAAACATATGTTTCTATGGAATAATGAATAAAAAAAAAAAAAGACGGACATTGTAACGTGTCATTGCTAAATTTGGTCATGACAACATACAAAGAAGATGCGCTTCAGATGAAGAGATGCTTTAAGGTGGTCTGTTGTTGTTAGTTAATATTTTTGTCATTATCACAGCTGGTTATTATTTAAACTATTGAACATTATCTTCCATATTCCTTGAAGAACTGTTGAGATGTTCTTGTTAATGATAATGTTAAATTTCATTCCTCTCAATTCTTATTTATTATTTTATTTATTTGTTATGATGGGTCAATTTGAATTCCAAAAAATTCTGAACCAGTTTTACAGCCTGAAGTTTTATTATATATTAAAAATATATAAAAACTTTTTACATTTTTTTACTACTACGACGTTTCGGCTATTCACTTGCCATTATCAAGTAGTTTATTTTTTGATAAAAGTATGTTATTTCTGTAAGTAATATAAATTTTGAGATTATTATAAATTAACATGAATATAATTATATCAAATAACTTTTTTTATATGCTAGTACACTGTATAATACAATTGATTATGTCCACAGATTATTTTTTTACTTACCTAAATTTCGTTATTTTTATATATATATATTTTTTTTGTTAATCAGTTTTAAATACATCGTTATTTTGCACGTTACATTTATTTGTTTAAAAGTAATAATAAATGCTATATACATTAAAGTTAAAATTTCCAGCAAAACTCATTTCAGCTACTACCATTGCTCCAGATATATTATGAATGGATGAATAAATGTCTACTGCTTCATACAATACGATTGAAAAAACTTCCACGCAGTTTATAGTGGTAAAAATGAAAATTCTTTCTTAAAAAGTGCAATATAATTGTTACCCTATTATGATAAAGCCACCCTGGTAAGGAATAATAAGAAGATGAGCACCCTGAACTGTTGTAATAAGTTGCTGGCAGTTTGTTTTTATTGACAAAAGAGAGAGGTAGTGGATGTAGCTGAACTGAGCTACACGACAAGGTCATTCAAGAAAAAAAAAAACATTAACTCTTCCAGTGGTGTGCTTTGTATAAAGCCGACAAATACTGAGACACGCCTCATTTGTATAACTTTAAATAAAACAGTCATACCTGTTGCTTTTTGGAATTAAGTTTAAAACTATTGAGTAATTTTTATTTATTCTTTTTTTCAGATGTGCTGTCGCGTATCGATGTGTTCGAATGTTCTTTATTTTTTGATTATTTCTTATATAAATGCCAGAATTTTTTTTTCCTTCGAAGTAGAGGCTGAAAAATATTGAGTCCATTTCTCAATCTTGAAAAAGTGATTTGTTGAAGAAAAAATTTGTAAATAAAATATTGCAATTTATTATAACAATTATTTTGACTCACTTTTCTGTGATTCTGAAATAACAACACTGTTGTTTAATCGAAAATTTACCCACATTCCCCTCCCCCCCCCAAGAATCTCTAATTTCCAAGGACCAAAATAACTTATAATAATCACCAATTTCTCCGTAAAAGATTTGATGCTGGAACATTTGTATAATTTTTCATGTTGTGTTAGTTGTAGAGAAGAACGACTAAAAGACAGACGCTTAAAAATGATATTTATCGATCTGAAAAAGCCATATTGTAATAGGTCCAGGAAACTTTTATGGAAAACTCTAAAAATAGTGTGAACGAGGGAAAACGAGGGAATGAGAAGGAGAGAGAATGAATTTTAGGATTTGAAATTGGAAATGAACTAGATGATATGCTGAACACTGTATAATGAATAGAACACACAAACTGCAAGATCTTTACAGTTAGGTAGCGAGAGAATAATAAAGAGACAGACTGGCCGAGTAATAAGAAGATAGTATATAGATTGCTGACTGGTTGCACTGTTGTAAACTGTCGTAAAACCGTCCTGAACTATTCTGCTGTCGCTCTATTTATATGAATCGAACTCACCTTTACTAGTCTGGCCTAGGTGGGGAGTTATAATTATTATTATTATTATTATTATTATTATTATTATTATTATTATTATATTATTATTGTCTGTGGGGAGGGACAAAGCCCATGGGCCCATTAGCTACCCAAGAAAAACAACAACAAACCGGGTCTAGAACACATATCCAGGCTCGGGTCTAAAACATGTAAGATTCACCGCAGTCCGAACAAATCGGACAGTAACCTTAAGGGGAAATAGCCTTAGCTCTTCCATAGACATCCTGCTCCGACCAAAGGTCCTTAACTAAGAACCTATCAAAGAACCTAATCTCCTCACAACCCAGACAGTCTGTCATAAGATGGATGGGTGCTTCCTCCTCTGGTTCACAGACTCTACAAAATGGATCCGGCATGAGCCCCATAACGTAGAGATGTCTCCTTAAACCACAACGTCCAGTAAGGGATCCAACCAGATGCCTGAGAGAGCTCCGTGAAAGACATAGCAACGTCTCACTAATAGCCCTGTCCGGATCCCCGATGAGCATTTTGTACCGCCGACAACCAACTGAGTTCATCCATAAGGATGAATGCTGTGAAGCTGTCCATGATTGGAAGCCTGACAGACATATGCCAGAAGACACGCCAACAGCTGGCTCAGGACCAATGAAGAGGAGATAGGCACCTAATTTGGCAAATCTATCCACCTTCTCATTAGGTGGGGAGTTACTAACGTTTTCTTCATTTTATGTCTGCTTCTTCGCTCTTCGGATCTTATGAATCTTTAATGATTCGGATCCCATTACAATAACTATAATTAAGGAAATATATATATATCGTATGGTGATAGATTTCAAATAAAAAATGTGTATGTATTCTCCAAGCCATTTCAAAGCTGCAAAGATTCCTACAGAATTGCTGCATGTCATCGATTATTTAAAATTTACCTACATATATATATATATATATATGCCTGTAGTGTGGTCATGAAATATATAGAAATGGGAATGCAATTTAAGAGGATGACCGAAATAAAAGTCATTTACTACTCGCATAGCATACGGAAGTCATCTTCTTTCTTCAAAGGTAGGAACTTCCAGAAGAATATAAGGAATTGGGAGACTCAATATAAAATATAAATAAACAATGGGGTATAGATAATATCAACGATATGGATGCCAAGCATCTGATGATCCAAAGAGTGGACAATTTCTTTACTTAGGCTCCATTCTCGAAAAGAAAAACAAGCTGTTGTTTAACGAAGGAAACCTGAGAACTGAGGTTTATCTTGAAGGTTAATTTTAAGAAGTATTGGTTAAAGAAAAGAAATAAATATACTACTATTTAAATTAAACCACTTCTCCTTTAGCACTGAAATGGATGTAACGAAAGAATGTAATTTTGGAAATTCCTGAGGTGTTGAATCTGCTTGAGCCAGATAATATCTAAAAATATAAATTTCTTACGCAGATAACCTGAAGTCATATATTTCCAGTGACATTTACAGAAATCTGATTTATTGTAATAGTTCCTATAGGATGGAAAATTTATTCGAGAAAGTAGAGAAAAGCTACAGAAATTGTTCAATGAAGTTATACTCTCGGAAGACTGATAAATTTGGCCGAAAACCTTGGGTGTTAGATGTTGTTAGATAAATAAGGGGTTCAAACAAAATATCTGAACCCTGTGTATAAACTGTGGTAGTATACCAAATTATATACTGCTGGGTTAATGAAATCCAGAAGGGCATAAATAAAAGATAAAATATTGAAGAACAATATCTATCCTTTATTGTCATCCATCATATTGAGTGAATTTCAGAAACGTTCCTAACCGTGGTGTAACAGGCAGGAATGTGGTGGCACCTTTCACACTGACATCTACCTGTATTGCCCATGAGGTACTGGTTTGAGAAGAGGCGAATCGGAGGACCATTAAAAGTTGAAGGTATAACTGGGTAGATGGTATGGCCTTGTTGAATGTATTGAAAATGAATAAGAGCCCAAATTAGAAGGTGTAACTGATCGCCAAGCACCAAGAATCGTAACCCCTTAGTAGTATGTTTTATAAACGTGAATGAAACTGGGTTATAAATTCCTTGTACACTTCAGACAGCATTAAACGAATATGAAACAATGCAAAATGTTATTTTGAATTAAGTTTTTGGCCAACGCATTGAAATGAATGCTGATAAAGGTTAGGGTATAAACCTCTATTGCACAAACTTATACAATAAAAGGTGATAAGGTTACCAACATGATAATTATAGAATGTGCACTGCTCCAGAGGAGATTATACTGCCAGTTGTAGGTGGAGAGGCAGTAAAAGGGTTCACTTAAAACGAGGGATGAGCTGTTGATGTATTCCCTTGTAGCCTGCTTGATTTCACTCACTTATGAAGAGACAGGTTACTTAAATGGGTGATTAAAAATAACAATAAGAATAATATGGAAACAGAAAAGGATTGAGGAAGAAGTTACCTAGTGTTTCGCACTCACAAGGGATTCGCAGGTTACAGCTGAATTGAGTTCACACTTTTTCTATTCAATATAGAGTCTCGAACTGAAGAAATTCTTATTAGTGTGGCGTATAAACTTGTAGTAAGGTTAAAACAGTATCTTGGCAGACCACTTTAGCACAAGCAATGTTGTAGAGAACTTAGAACCTAGGCCTTCACATGGCGATACACACCTCACTCCACACCTTAAAACATGTGCACAACAGGAAACGCAACGCAGTGTTGCCCTGGTGAAGTGCACAAAATTCCCATGGACAATAGGGCGCTGACAGGAGTTTAATTCTCTATAAATACCCAAACAAAAGAAGGTACAAGTTAAAATGCAAATAATCAATTAATTATTTCACCCGAAATTGGTAGCCCCCCCCCTTTTTATATAAAATTTTTGCTATAACCTGAGTTACGGTTATTCGCTGCCTAAAATCCACAATTGAAACAAGAAAATGTAAGAGATTTCGTGTTGATACCAATAACAAAATATTAAGTTTGAATTTACCATCATTTTTCGTTTTTAGTGTTTTTTTTTCTCCCTCCAAACACACAAATACATACAGACCATTAGCTAAAAACATTTTTTTCGTTCTCAGAGGACTTCAATACTTGTATTTCCAATGAAAACTCAATTTTCAAAGATTTGATCCGATCACAATACTTCTTTTCTTTCTTTTTTTTTAGCAGAAGAGAAGTTAAAAATCATTTTGCATAGAAAATATAATAAAAATTAATTAATTAAATTAATTAAATTAATTAATAAACCTGGTAGGCACTGGTTGACTGATACTAATGAAACCCTTTTGTCGTTTCCTATTGAAATGCGTAAAAGAAAAGAGTGAAAGCTTTGAACTCTCAAAGATATTGAATATTTGGAACAATTATTTTTTTAAAAGTGGTATTTGTAATAGATTCATTTTTTTTTTCTGGAAATGAAAGAGAAAATAGTGATTTGTTTTAAAAGAAAACTTGAACTTACATCGTGCAAATCAATAAGTAATGTTGATTGAAATATACAATTCGTGTTCAACTGTAGTTCAAATTAATTCTTTGAACCTAATCAATAAATAGCAAATTATGCTTTCACGAATTTAAAGTAAATAAAATTAAAAAAACAAAAAAGAAATTACTATGTAATCTATATTTAAAATATTAATATGGAAATAATTTTTCTAGTATTTATTAAATATAAAATAATTTTAAGAAAAAAAAAATATATAATAACATTATATACATTCATCTAATTTATTGTATAGTGGAAGTAAGTGTAGTGTATATAAAATATATACTATTATTTCATGCAGAAATAATAATTGCGCACTACTAATTAAGTGACGGGTCAGAAAAGAAACGTAAGAAATGGATCACTGACCTAATAACAATATTCTAAACTTTTATATACAAATAGAAACAGATACAATTCAGTGAAACCTGTAATAATATTGTCCATGAAAATATTAATCAACTTTTCCCCTAAATATTATTTATTTTCTCTTCTAAGTGAAAATTAAATTATAAGTTTTAAGTTTCATGTAATCAAATAAATAAATAAATAAAATAAATTAGGGTGATTGCAATTTCAAATTAAATGTTTTAATTATATACAAAAATAAACTTTCCTTCCATCCAATTAAATGTTAACCATTATTAAATGCAATTCTTTCTTGTAAATTATTAACTGCAACCATGAAAACCCCAGCGCCTGATGTGCATGTGGAATATTGATGGGAAACAGTAGTTCTCCAGCATGTTACAATGCCCATCGCCGGTGCCGTCTTATCCATAATAAAATGATTTTGAAAGTAATTGAAATTTTTTTTTCTTACCAAAGTAAGTGAAGGCAGATAGATAATTGATGCCATAAACTTCTTTCTGTGTAATAAAAAGACTTCTTCAGCATAGAGACAAGACTATTATAATCTTCTCGATTCCCGCGGCCATTATCATGAAAAACATTTGAGTTTCCGAATTGAGACCGCATCTGTGGTTAGCTAAAAAATCGATGTTTCGCTCATGTCGCAATGAGCCTCTTCGCCTCGGTCAAGATGGCGGAGGAAGGAGCCACGCCCTTTCTCTAACAGGGTTCATTGCTTTATTGACTTTCAATGTGTAACAACCCTGAAGAGGCTTTTAGATTATATTTAACTCGCTCATTAAAATTTTGTTCTCTATTATGGCTGTAAAGCACGGGAGATAAACGAACCAAAGATGCAGAGATATAATGCTGGCAGTGGAAATGGACATCCGGTGTAGAAGCTACAGTGTTACTCGTCTAGCTCACATAATGAACGACAAAATAAGAAGAAGAGCAGATATTACAGATAACATTCTCCAGGACATTGAAAATAGATGGATGAAATGATATGGACACGTAATCCAGATGGATAAGAGTGGTTGATCCAAAAATAATTTTAGATATTTTACCAGAAGGACAATGATGAAAGTGTACGTCCTCGGTGGCGGAATTTAGAGAAGGCATTGGCCGGAAGAGAGCTAACCAATAAAGAGTGCTGGAATAGAGAAAAGTGATTGTTGGAAATCGGGATAAAACACTTAGTCGACCAAAATCTGAAAAAATTAAACAAAATGGAGGGGGTCATTTTATTGGAGACACCACTCTGTTGGAAACATTACAAATTATTAGACACAATTTCTAAAGTGAAACACTTGGAGGGCTTCCTCTTACTGCTATGATTACAGATATAATTGGAAACATTTCTTCAAATTTGGAATTTTTTGTTAAGTTTACTTAGCCTTATCTTAGCCTTATCCATGCCCGCAAGGAGTATCTGTTGCATGCAGTTACTTGGAGAGTAGCGACCCCACGGGTTACCACAGCACCGTACTCCATGCACTTCGTCAGAACGGGTACACAATACTAAAACTACATACACTCTACACTTTACAGACAAGGACAAACACAGTACACAAACTAGGGCCTCCGTCCTTAGTTAATTGGCGTAAGCCAAGAGAGAAGGAAGGATTGAGCTAATGCTCAGTGGTAGTACGCTGGACTAGCAACGCGGAGGTCCCGGCATCGAATTATTTTTTAACATGCTGCCTTAGATTTTGTTCCTAGAAGCCTCTACAACTCACTGTACGGTAATGAGCAGTGTTGTCTGTAGCTAGAGAACACTGATTGGAGCCGGCATTGCACTGAGAAGACTCCAGGGGGCACAGTAGATCTTTCAGGTCGCAGTGCGATAATCCCCTACAACAATCTACAGTCTAGCCTTATCCATTATAAGAATTATTAGCTATCTGAATCTTTCTGAATTATAGACGATATACCAGCGCTTCCCACGAAGTCCCACAAAATTACTGATTATGTAGTTTAGAAGTAAATCTTTCACGTCACAAACGTGAAAAATATCAAGTAAATAAAATTGATAAATTCATATAAGTTACAATAAGCATTCCAAACTTTAAAGAATTTTTTGTTTTAAACTTTTCAAGAAAGTCCCCCCCTCCACCAAAAAATTCAGTATTTAAAGTAGAACTTCCGGTTGATTGCTTTTCTTGAAACATGGAATTTTATCCAATACATTTTTAATCCACCTTAATATTTTATAGCTGGTAGAACGGCAATTGTGTTGAAACGCTCTTCAGAGGAATGCTTGATGTTGTAGCTCTTCCATAATTATGAAAAACTCTAATTTTTTCCACCGAGGAGGTTATTAAGCGCAAGGTTTCAACAAAATTTGTGAAAATCACAAAAAAATTGAAATAACCATTTTAATAAAGTTGCACTTACTTATCAAGTTTAAGTTCCTTAAGGTTGTGGTTTTTTTCAATTTGACAAATTTTGTTACTTAGAATTTCAGGTGAATACTCAGTTCGAAAAATTTTTAGAATACTTACAAAATAATTGCAAACATTTTCACGACTTTCTCTCAGTTTATTTCTTAATTTCCTGTTGAAAAATTGTATTCAAAATCAATCAATCAATTGTCGTTATGAAATCGTAATAATAACACATTCCAATATAAATCAATATTCTTAGGATTAGGATTAGTTTCAGGATTAGTCCATTAGAGGGGTGCTGGAAAATTTGTTAAAAGTTCTGCACTACTCAATAAGGTTGTGTTATAAATAGCCTCCTTAAGAGCGGTTACATAACAAAGTTAGAACTTATGTAGATAACATGTGTATAATGCAATATTCATAGTTAAAGAAAGTGCTTAATTTTGCCCAAATCCTACAAATCTAGTTTTAGTCGATTAAGGGATGGCACAAACAATATTCCACACTCCCCCTCGTCGACTTGCTTGATGATATACGAGCGGATTTGTGGAAAAGTATTCGACAATCTAGAGCTCCACCCTACCTCTTGCTAAGTAAGCTGTTGTGTGCGGAAGCCAGATAGAATTAGTATGTGCCATCCCGACTCGAGTAGCCACAGATCGTGAAGGAATACAATTAAGGTGGCGCTAATGACCACGGCAGTCGATGGGCCAAAAAAAGATCGAATAAAGTAATTAAATTACCATCATCAGACACATTTTCCATGATAGCCTGCTTCATTTTGTGGTCATCGACCGGTTTCGGGCGTTCGCCCATCTTCAGGATACTTTTGTCAGACAGTGTGGATAACACAGATAACATAAGAATATCGCTCTTAGTTGCAGCAATTACATGATAATATTTGGTTGCAACTTGGTTGAAATTTTACAGATAATGAATTTGGGCCTCTATTTAACTAGACCAGAGTTCTGGATTTGCTCGCAATTTGTCCACATCTCTTCAATTTGTCCTGTGTTTATTGGTTTTTTTTCAAGAAAATCTTGATTAACTGAATCAACCATTCGGTAAAACGTATTTTCCATTAATTGATATTGAAGCTAACCTTGTTATCGATTTACTAGGTGATAAGTTTTAGAAATTTCCTGTTTTGTTTTTTTTGGTTATGCTGCTTATCTGCAATCTGTCAAATGTATAGCCATTTTTTTTTTTTTAAATCGAAAAATACCGACTTTTTTCTCTTGTATTCTCTTTAATACAGTTAGAGAAAGTAATGAAGAAAGTCAAATTTTTGTTTAGGCGATTAAGGCTCTTACAATTTATATCTTTTTTTTTTTTTCTTCTTTTTTTTTTTTTACCCATTGGCCGAAAGTTAACGAAGATATGGGCCATTGGTTGCTGGAAATTGTGTGGGAACAAAACTTCTCTATTTTATGTCGACAATGAAGCGCATCAAGAAGACTTTCTAAGGATTTAACGTCCAATTTATCTTGGCATAATTTTTCTAGATCAAATTATTGAGCAGTTGGAAAGGGGTTTTCTCGTTGTGTTTATTTTCTAAATAATAATTCATCTCCAAACCGTTTACAAAAGTAAAACTACGTATATAAAGAGCAAGTCCATGGAATGCATTCAGATTGATCACTATTTTGATTGCTACGTTTGCCGCCCGGTTTTTTCGAAACAGTTTTTATTAAACTTGGAAATGGCGCTCTTCCCGTTAACCAATATTTCATACATACATCGAATTCTACTAGCAATGACTTAATTTACCTTAATATTACATTTTTATGCGGTTGGTAGGACTGCTTGCATTGAAATATTGTTTTAGAGGAATTTAACGTTGCTTTTCCCCCTGAGCATTCCAAAAATTAATTTTCCAATAAAAAAAATGTTACAAATGAAAGTAACAAGAATATTAACTCTGCACTCCAAAATACTGCCACGCATAGTCGATGCTCCTTTTTACGTTTCCAACCATACAATCCACACAGATCTGAAGATTACTTTTGTTCACGATTTGCTAAAGCTCCGATAGAAGAAATTCCACTTAAACCCAATCCTCTCGCCCAAACCATCTCCTCCTCCACCACACTTCCAGGTAACGTCATTGGCTCCGCGACCTTCTAGGTAATTAATGGTAGTTGTTGTTGGATATTCTACCATACATGACCATCACGTCATTGTTTATATCTCTCTCTCTTAGCATATTTATTTATGTAGTTGTAAATATTCACTTAAAAAAAAAAAAATGAAAGTTATTACTATAAATAATGACCTATTGGTCATTCCTCGGCTTTACACTATTTATACAGCTGTCCTACCCACTCTTCCTAATACAGTTACCTTCACCTATGCCGATGATACAGCCATTCTCTCTCCTCACTCAGATCCAGCCATAGCTACCCGTAACTTACAAAATCACCTGCAAATCCTCGATCCCTGGCTTCGCCAATGGAAAATCGGGATAAATCAACAAAAATCCAAATATATAGTATTTACATTAAATCGCAGAACGCTTCCTCCTGTTTACCTCAATAATATTCCAATTCCCATTACGAATCAAGTGAGATACCTTGGACACTATCTGGACAAAAGACTCAGATGGAAGCCTCATACTCGACTAAAACGGATAGACTGCAAGAACAGAAACAAAATGTAAAAATCGATAAACGCTCTAAACTGACACTAGTGATTAAAAGACAACTATACAATTCGTTGCTGACACCCATATGGACATACGGACTGGAATTGTACGGGACAGCCAAACGAACTAACCTCAACCGCATACAAACTCTCCAATCCATAATCCTTAGAACCATAGTAAATGCTGCCCCCATTTTACGTCTCCAAACCACATGATCCATTCCGACCTAAATATTCCATTTGTCTCTGATTTAGCTCAATCCCGCTATAAATAAATTCCATTCCAAACTATTCTCTCACTATAATCCATTAATCCTCTCACTATCCTCCAGAACAATCCCTACCAATCCTCTTCGAAGACTCAGGCGGTGATGGCCCCATGATCATTTAATTGCCTAACGTTGACCCCCCTAGATTGGCTGCCATACTGCTCTAATAGCTAACTTATGGCTACCAACACTGGATGCAGGTAATGAAAGAGTCGATCTTGTAGCCAAAAGGGCTACAGAGGAAGGAGAAATCGTTGATATGTTATTACCGCCTGCAGATATTCAACCACTTATTATGAACAGTATTATAAGGGATTGGCAGGATAAGTACATTAAAGGTAACAAAGGAAGATTCTATAAAATAATTAATCCCAGTGTTACAAATAAGCCTTGGTTTGCATTTACAGAAACCAAAAAATATTTCTGCAGAACCATTTGTAGATTACGGACTAACCATGGCATTTGCAAACAGTATTTAGTTAAAATAAACGCTGGAAGTACCGCCCTCTGCGAGGCTTTTAGCGAAAATGAAGACCTCGAACATATTATTTTGCATTGTGTTTTGTACACAGAGAAAAGAAAAATTATGTTAATTGAGTTAAGTCGACTGCTAATTAATCCTTATAATTATGCTACAATGTTGAGCAGTAATAACGTTGAAGTATACAAGGTTATCTTTAAATACTTGGTTGATATAAAAGTCAAAATTTAGCAAAAAGCCAATAGTTTCTTGAAACATGTGTCTATGGGTATGTGTATATATACATATGTGTGTGTGTGATGTATATTTATATTTCAGATATGGGTATATGGTTTTTATTATATATGGTTTCTCTATAATATATGGTTTTTATTATAATCGTTAGGTTGGGTCGAAGAGATGGTAGGAATATCAAGTACCCCATCCCAAATTGCTTAAATTGTATATAATAAGTATAGTGAGTGTTCGGGTATGACTGCAACTAGTGTGAATGTATTTATTAGCGCGAATGGAATGGGATCAGTATGAATGTATTTATTAGCGCGAATGGAATGGGACCAGTATGAATGTATTTATTAGCGCGAATGAAATGGGATCAGTATGAATGTATTTATTAGCGTAAATGAAATAGCTCAGAGTATACTTACAAAACTCGTTGATTTTTTTTTATTATTATTATTATTTGTAAATGTGAAGGTAAGCGTGTATAATGATGGCTATGGCCTGATTGGCTAATGCCAAAAAAAAAAAAAAAAAAAAAAAAAACACTGGATGGTCGCCGTTCGTTACCACACGCTAGTATATATTATATATCTGCATTCACGTAAGCAATTTTCATTTAAACATTTTTGCTTGTTGTATTTGTGTATGCAGCTGCAAAATAAAGTAAAATAAAGTAAATAAAAAAAAAAAGCCATGATGTGTGTTGGTACAAAGTTTGTGTCAGAATTGCAGTTGGAGCCGTTGACGAGAAAATCGCGTCAAAAAGTAAAAATTAGTAAAACCACATTTCTGGTTGATGGATTTTGAACCGAAATATTCGTATTTGAAGTGATGGTGGTGGTATGGTGGTAACTAAATGTGAATAATAAATTTGAGTTACCTACAATTTTTGTTCCTTTTTAAAAATTCCTATTTTGGTACAGACGCCTAAAATATTTTTTTCATATCCAGAAGACTACAAAATATCTATTTGGTTTTTGTTTTATCTTTGAAAACTAGTTTCAAAAATTTGAAAAGCATTAAGAGAAAGTAATAAGTTTATAATGGTTGAAATAAAAATTAAATAATAGTTGTTAAATACAAAATGAACAAAACTAAAGGTTCCTCCTTTCCAAAGATTCCTTTTATATTAACAATATTCCCCCCGCCCCCCCACTTTTATTTTTGCCCCCAAACCCCACCCTTATCCATATTCACATTTGAAAGCTAAGCATTTAATATTTGGTAGCCATGGTAACAGTAATGTGCGTGAGAAACTTAACTAAGCGATTGCCATGAACGTGTATAAACTTGGCAAGTTATAGCCCTTGTTTGGCATGACCAACTTAACTTGCACTTTAAGATATGTGAGTTATGTTGCTATTTAGTTCTATACTTAAATGAATTACATGTTTAGAATATTTAAACATTATATACGCAATTACACAAAGCAAAATGGTAAAATTATTTTCTGAAGAATAAAAATAAATAAAAAAAAAATTAGAACAAAAAAAAAAGTAAAAAAAGTTATACGATTTCTTTAATATTTTACTAAGTTTTAGCTGTAGTCTTGTCATGTTTTCTAATCATCTGTTAAAAAAAATATATTTCATTTCAAATAGTGGATAATATTAGTTCAAATCAAAGGAAAGTTTTTATCTGAAATTCTAATAATGAAATTATTGATAAAATTTACCTATCACTTTTATTTGAAATACATATTTGCCACAAAAAAAAAAAAATTGATTTCAGATCGCGAAATTTGTGATTGATCGTGTTGCGAAATTTGTGGCGGTAAATTTCAAATATATGAGATTGATTTTATGTTATTGGCGCTCTTTTCATTTCCCTACCTGCATGGGTTGGTAAAATTGGTACTTGCCTCCCCACCACACCTATATTACTCACCTATATTACTCATAGGATAAATGAGTAAAGTTTGAATTTTAAAGGAAATTTATCGTGCTATTATCTATATATATAAAAATTCAGCATCCATATGTTTGTGGCCGCAAAACTCTGTGGCCGAAAAATTAGTCGATGGATTGATTTGAAATTTTTACACAACGTTGCATTTCAATATAAGAGTGTTTACATATACTTTATACTCTGAAGTTCCCACAGAAACGGGAACTTCTCCGAGCGTTTCACGAGGTTGGCAGAAATAGACACATTTTTCCTATCGCGTTGCGATGGTGGCTCACTCTCAACTACTTATAAGTACCTCTATTCTGAAGTTCCCACGAAAACGGGAAATTCCGAGCTAAAATCCGTTCAGACGGCCACATTGCGTTAGCACTTGCTTCTTCAGGTATTTCTGCTACGTTGATGGAAGGAGGTAGAGCAGCGCATTCAGCTCTTAAACTGTCATGACTTAAATTTGCACTTCACAGAAAACCCAACATGTAACATTTATAAAACATCAGGAATGAGAAAGATTCTTCGGGCGTGCAAAATCATTGTATGGGATGAGTGTACAATGGCTTATAAGAAGTCATTGGAAGCATTAGACCATACATCGAAAGACTTGCGAAATAATCATGTTACATTTGGTGGAGTATTGGTGTTACTATCCGGTGACTTCAGGCAAACGCTTCCAGTGATACCTCGCTCAACACCAGCTGATGAATTGCTTGAAATATTCAACTCTTTGGAGCACAGTAAAAAAAAAATCATTTAACAACGAATATGAGAGTTCAACTTCAAAACGATCCAACAGCTGCCATAGTTTCAACACTCGGTAACGGCACTACAAATCCGGAAACGGGAAAAATCACCTTCCCATCTAATTTCTACAACATTGTACATTCAAAAGAAGAATTAGTAGGCAGGGTATTTCAAAGCATCGAAACAAATTATCAAAATCACGCATTATTAAGCCTAAAAATCAGACTGAGCCACAGTGAAGCATGGTCGGGTTAGCTAGTATAATTATATTAACAGGCATAAGAGAAAGTCGTGTGAGTGTTTCACACCAGATTTTTTTTTTTATTTGTTTAAATGTATTTGTTGATTATTTTATATTTTAAAACGTTAATCGCCACGTCAACTAGATGTGGGTAACGGCTTTGTTTACGTGGGGGCCTGTCACCCCAACATACTTGCGGTGAAATGGGGACAATTATTATGACAATACGTTCCAGCTTTTATTTTTTTATATATATTTTCCTAGTTTCCCGGCCTTCCAGGAAACATTGTCTCTTCTTCTGATAACATAGAACGAATATTATTCCACGCAGCTGGAAATATATCTGATTCTCGGTAGGCGATGAACATGTGGAATAGTCCTCGTTTAGATAGGTTAGTATTATTATCAAATCAAACAAAGTTTTGAGGCAAAATGTTTTCTCTCTTTACCTTTATAAACCATTGATACACCATTATCAAAATCATCAAAATTCGTCATCAAAATTGAATATTATCTCTCAAAAACGATAAAAATAAAACAGGCTAAAAATATCTCCTTCTAGTGTACCCCTTTGGGGAGATTTTTATTTGATTTGATATTACGTTTTCCGCATTGCAGCACCATCTCATCTTACTTTTGTCCCAATCAACTTGGACTATAATACTTTTCTCGATGTCGAAAGATATGAAAGTAAAAAATGTAAATACTATGCCGAAAATTCGCACCAGCGAATCTGATAACATAATTGAAAATTATGATCCCTTCACGGTAATCTTTTCCTTGTCGTAACACATAACTGTTCATTTAAGAATTGCACAATATTTTTCAACCTACTTATGTTACATTTATTCAATAATTTTGGTGTCTTTTGATGCTTAAAAACCTATTAATAGACCCAATGAAGAGATGATTTGAAAAAAAGATATTGCCAGATTTCTGATGTACTGTTGTTGAAGAAGATGTCAAAATTTTGTCTCACAAATAAGTTTAAAGAAAAAGCTAATTAATAACTATTATCTTGAATCTCTTATTTATTAAAAATTGAATTTTTAATTATATATTGGGCAATTTTGGTAATTTTAATTCAAATTAAGCTCAATATATATTAAGAAATTATAATCAATATAAGGATATCTGTTTGTTAATACCTTTTTTAGAAAAGTAATATATTACTAAAAAAAAAACTATTATATATAAATCATTAACAACTATAAATTCTCCAGAAATGGTCAAATTTCTTAGAATGATCAATTCCATTAAAATAAATAAATCTATGGTTCCCCCTATAAGGCGAACTAATGACATGCACATAATAAGAATTGTAATATTACTTATTTATAAATATACTTTTTTTTCCCCCCCACTTTACCTGTTTAAACTTTTAAAAATGATCATATACTACCCAGTAAGTTAAGTTACAGAGTCTTTGACGGAAAGGGCCATATAAGGCTGATGGGAAAAGGACAAAGAGAATTGCAAGGAGCAAAACATAAATATAATATAAAGAAAAAAAGTTTTATTTTTTTTGTTTCTTGTTTTTTTTTTTGTTTTTTTTACTATTATTATTATTATTTTTGTTCTTGAAAGTGCATTGGTTAGTTATAAATTTGTTTTGAACTTCTTTCAAATAGGTAGGTGGCGGTTCATGATAGAGATACCAAGAGGTGGAAAAGAGAGAGAGAGAATTTTGCCGGTTTGAAGTAGAAGAAGAAGAGGAAAAAGTAGATGATGAGGATGAAGTGGAGGATGAAGTAAAGCAATGAGAAAGAAGGAGTTTTTAAAGTAGAAAAAAAAAAGAAAGAAAGGAGACGTGTGTTTGTTTGTGTGTGTGTGTGTACGTGTCTTTTCTCTCTTTACTCACCAAGTCATTCTCATTTCTTTCTCTGAATCTCTCAGTGACTTGGCCGGTCAGTGGATAGAGGATCCATAATTCAGAAGGTAGAAAGGTACTAGATGAAGAAGAAGAAGAAAAAGAAAAAGGAGAAAGTATGAGAATACACCTACAGAGAGAAGTAATACATGCAGCTAAGGAGAGACTGTAGCCAATCCCAGGCCAGGGATATCAGCTAGGCCCCTCCTCGCTTCCCCTTAGTAATCCCAACGTTGGATAGGTATAGTCCTCTTGGATAAGATATATTTTCAAATAATACTATATCATATCCCTTATCTATTTATATAATATTTTTTTCCCCCTTCCCAGCTAAAGTATAGCATATACCAACCCCTAATATAACATAGTTCACTCTTAATAATAAGGTCTCAGAAAGTAACAATAACACCTTTTATAATATGAAAATTTTCCATTTATTTTTTTTAAGAAAAACAGATTTTAAATTTTCATTATTTTCATTAAAATCCAATGAAAATAATGTTTCATTTTAGATTATTAATTTATATTTTTCCTTTTTCGGTAAGAGTGGCCAGATTTTCCAAGTTGACAATTCACCCAAAGTATAGTTTTTTAGGCTTTCTGATCTTTCATTGAACTTTCCAAAGGTACTTGCTTTGGGTACACAAAAATAAATTAATGCCTAAAAATGATATAATAATAATAATAATACTTTATTTAAAAAAAAAGTTAAATACAAATTATTAAAAAAACAGTATATTCGACATGGCAAGAGCCGTCTGCCAGAGTTTACTTTAAAAACAAAACAAAAGAAGAAAAAAGAACTTTCTTTCTAACTAAAAAATAAACAAAAATAATCTTAAAAAAATAAGAATATAATAACATAATAATACTATGATGAAACAGAAAGAAATTTACAATGTAATTAATACGATAAAAAGCAAATTTAATAACTAAAAACTAAAAAAATATAAATTAAAAAAGATAAATATGTAGGGGTAGTGAACCCCCACTACTCATCCACACTAGCGAGTGAACCCCCACCACGCATCAGAGAGAAAGAGCCCCTCTCGAGAGAGAAGAGAGGAGAGGCCAGTTGGATATATAAACGAGAGACGGAGTCAAAAAAGGGAATTCTGTTCACAGTCTTACACTTCAATTGTACATATCGTTTAGCCACGTCAGTCTGTCTGTTCAGTTCTTGTAGTGTAAAGTATACAGTCCTTGGCAGTCAGTCATATACATATATATCAATTATATATCTTATACCGATATTGAGGTGTTATTTATCTATCAACATCTAGAACCAACATCTCCTCCTACAACTATTACAAATACATATGCAAATAATACTTATATCTCACAACATAAACTTTCTAGGATGACTCTGTGAGCCAATCATAACCTAACTACCTAAGCGTGTCGAGCACAGAGGATCAGTGGGCGAGGATCTGCCTGGCCGGTCAGGTCAGAAAAGCAAATTTCATTTCTAGAAAGATTTCGTTTGCCAAAGTAAAGAATACGGAATTCCGCCAATAGAGGATACTCGCCCAGAAAATGATATAATTCTTCGCGAGCTAAACTCATATTATTGTTCACTTATAATTGTATGATCGTAGAAATAACTAGAGAATTCGTTTTGTGGTAATGAAAGAAAGGTAAGCATTGTGCTAGTTTGGTGGATAGAGGTAAAGTCCATTGAGAAGACGTCATTACATTGGCGAGATTAGTCTCCAGTCCCAGCCACGTCCTTGGATTGACTAAGTGTTTTTGTGTATATGATGAGCTAGGTGAACCTATGGGCACCCTAGTTTTATCATAATGTAAGCTCTTAGGCATAAATAAACAGTTGTCAATTTTAATGCGTTCGTATTCTGGGAAGCCATAAGGGTCGTTAATATTCCTGAAGCAGAGGATTCGGGCTCCATATCTCTCTACCGAGGCATTTATTTTCACTTTTATAAATAAATAAAATATATTTAAAAAAAAAAAGAAAAGAAAATTAAACCGCAGATTTTTTATGTATGAACTCATATAAGTCTGGAAGTTCAGCACTGAAAGTTTATATCCCACGAAGGAATCAATTTAAATCGATTATTCGAATGAATCTATTTTTTCGCAGTTTCCGTAAGAAATATACCAACTCAAAACAAAACAAAATCAAATTTTTATTTTTTCATGTTCGAATATCGGACTTTAATCGATTGCTGTTGTGTATTTATTATTAAGTCTGAGCGTTTCATCAAGGATTGTGGGTGATATTACCGAATGAGGATGATAATTCAGAAGAGTTAGAAAAGTTGATAGCTTTCCTCTAAATTACAATTTTAATATATGTATTTACTTCCTGTACAAGTAATTATAAATAATAAAAATTTCCCCATTGTTTTTAACCACTTTCTATTGATAAATTATATTTCGACTTTAAAAGTAAATATTATAGTACATAAACCAAACACAGAACCTGGCCAATAACACTGTACCATTAAGCCAAATAATTAATTGGCATACAATCTTTTTTTTTTGTTTACTACAAACAATTTATAATATGATATTTGAGGACAATTGATGATGTCATGTCGTAGAAATAATAAGGGCATAGTTACTAAGTAGTAAAGAAGAGAATAGAGGCTTATTTATTTTATTTTTTTTGCCGATCATCATTCTATATTGTTTCTTTCATTATTTTATTTCGTTTGGTTTAGTATTGATAAAATGTATTGCGCATTTTTTTTTAATTAAAAATTAAAACAATCTGTAAAAATAAAGCATGTAATTTCGGGCGTGTTGTGCTATACATATATAGCGTTTTAAGTTTTAATATTGGTCAGAGGGGCTTGCAAGCATGGACAGCCAATTTTGGAGACTCTATGTGGTGGGACACGGGCAGTTCCAGGACCCGGTGGGAGCCGGTGTGTACGGGAAAAATCCAAGGTATGACGTCTTAGTATGCCTAGGTAAACTAGCCACAGTATTTCAGACAGAGCTAGTTGCAATAACGACCTGTGCTGCTAAGATAAACAGATGGGGAATATGAAACTCCAGAGTCGTCGTTTACTCAGACAACCAGGTGGCTTTGCGAGCAATTAGCTCGTATCAGGCTTGGGTATACTGATGAACATTCAGGTTAAAAGGATAATAAGGTGACAGATCGCCCTGCCCGTGAGGGCTCTATTAGAACCCCCATAGGACTTTAATCTTTCTGCAACATTGTGAAATTAGAGCATGGGTGCACGATCGATCACAAGAATGGTGCGTTAAAACCACAGCCTAGAGGCAGGCGAAAAAGTTTATTAAAAACTACTGGTTCAGAATTACTCCATCAAGGCCGTGAGGCTATAAGAAAGTCCTCGAGCCTCCTTCTTGGCAACTGAGAATTATAAAGTACATGCATCGCATAGGATTAACAACAGATAGCCTGTGTAGGTTGTGTCAGGAAGAAGAAGAAACATTGCACGTACTGTGTCAATGTGAAGAACTAGATCCTACTTAAGTGGCTTAGATTTCTCCTCTTTAGAGACAGAAAAAGACGCGTTGCAAGCTTCACCCAAGAGGCTCTTCCAGGACTCCTAAGTGTAATAAAGCAGACAAGGCTTGAGAGGGTACCTTAACCCGTGGCTGCCTTCAAGGATCACCCAGGAATCTCTCTCCAGACTCAAAAGTCTAATTAAGCAGGCATGTCTGGCGAGGAAACTATGTATGTGAAGTTACATTCCAAGTTTAAAGAAATTATTCTATTCGAATATTTGGCTTATACTGACGATGTGCTTCTATCAGCTCGAGTGGAGGTTTTTTTTTAAAGAATTTGCCACAGAAGTCAGCCAACTTGGACGTGACATGAATGAAGCCAAAACCAAGTACATGCTAACTGCAAAGTGATGTATCTCAAGGGAGCTGTACAAGCTGTACAACTGAGTTTTCAAAATTTTGAAATTGTTCAAAGTTTTAAATATCTGTTGAGGGACTGGTATCATAGGAAAAAAATGAAATATCTATGGAAATATAGGCTCGGATAGCCAGCAGTGATCAAATGCTAGTACTTGGTCATTAGGAAAGCTCTGTGCTTTGGACAACAAGAGAAATCAAGCAGACGATCTATAAGTTTTTGCTAAGGGCAATCGCGTCACGTATAGGAGCAAAACCTGGACGCTGAGAAAGAGGGAAGTGTGGCTTCCTAGTGTCCGTTAAGGATGGATATTGAAAATGATTGGGCCGTCTGGAAAAGATGGAAGAGGAAGAATTCCCAAGAGAGGTAGTTCACTGGTCATCCTGGAGGATTGAGAAGGAGAAAAAGGCCCCGCTTGCGATGGCTGGATGATGTTGAGCAAGACATCAGAGAACTGGAAGTGAGAAGAGAGAGAGAGAGACGGGTGGCTCAGGAGAGAGAGGAGTGAAGAAGAGTAGTTGAGGATGCTAAGGCTCTCCAAAGGGTGAAATGTCGCAAAGAAGAAGAAGAAGAAAAAGTTGAAACCTCAATTACGAAAATTTCGAACAAGAATTACTGCAATATGAGGAAATATAAACACATTATATAATTATTGTATAACATTGTATTGAATTAAATTCCTTTTAGTTTGTAGCGTCATTTTATCTCTATTCCCATTTTTTTGAGTGCTTATTTTCCGTTCTATTACAGCCAATCGTTCACTTTTTTTTATTTTTATGTTTATACAAAGTCTTTTAGTACCATCAGCGTCGAACAAATACTTATAAACCTATATTTGATTCTACCAGCACAATATTCTATGGATTAGATCCATAAACTAGTAGCTTTCCATTTACTAGAACTACTTCTCTTTCAAATACAATAACCTTTTACCAATGTTTACCACCGGAATAACATCTTTTTATTTTTAGTTCACATTTCACCATTTGGATTTACCCCCATCTCTTTTTTTTTTTCTTTATCGTGTTTTTTTTGTGAAGTATCCTAAAATAGGATGATGGTGGACAAATAATTCAATGATTGGACGATCTGGATTATGTTTAATATCTCCAAGTTTCATCCGTGAAATTTGGCAGCAGTCTAGAGAATGTAGCTTTTCTTGTAAACTAATTATTCTTAACAAATTGTCCTGCAAATTTTGATGAGCTGGATTTTGATGAACCGTTTTTCTTTTAAGGAAAGATATAGAATATTATTATAATCGTCTTATGCTTTATCAGAATTCAAAATATGTAAAATTGATATCGTTGAAAAGTCAAGATAACAGAAAATTACCATTTTATTTATTTATTATCAAATAAATAAATATATGGATTTTGTTGGAATAAAATTAAAATTTTCATGCAAAAGAATGAGTGGCCGGGTTTTAGAGGTGGAATGGAATCGAGCCCTCTGTTGAGAAAATAAAACGTTGCAATACCAGACATAGCAGTCAGCTACCATCGTTTCCTCCACCGCATTTGAACTAGTTTTACCCACTCTGTCACACCTGCTGCACTGTATGGATGAATGAGCTACAACTTTGACATCCAAACTCTCCCTTGCCCAGAAACTGTATCCAACAAGAGCTGGGAGAAAGCTCTCATATTGCCGGCTCCAACAAGAGCTGGGAGAAAGCTTCTCATATTGCCGGTTCCAACAAGAGCTGGGAGAAAAGAGCCGGCAATATGAGAGCTTTAGCAAGTATGAAGATCAACATGAACTTGATGATTAAACAGATAATACTTTGTAGAAGTTTAAACAAAGGACCAAGATGAAATAATCAGTCAAGCATTCAAGCGTTTACTGCTGTGGAGTGATCTTCAATACAACTCTCAAAGAGTTTTTTTTTTATCAGAGACATTTTGCCGTGGTAGCCTGCTTCATTTTGTGGTAAACTAAGTTTGCTTTGTGCAAGTCTGTGTTGTCACACTGTCAGAAAAACGCATCCTGAAGATGGGCGAACGCCCGAAACCGGTCGATGACCACAAAATGAAGCAGGCTACCACGGAAAATGTCTCTGATACTTTCCAGCTCTGCGGAACCAACCACCACAACAACAGTTTTTTTTTTTTTAAATTTTTTGGCGCATCAACTGGCATGGTTATCACACGAATAAAATCACATGGAGAATCACACAAATAAATACACTCATTCTAAGAAATACATTCATCCTCAAATAAACACACATATACGTATCTACCACTATTAGGATGGAATTCCCTATATTCTTCGCTCCCCGTTGCTCTTATGCCCGTATAAAAAACAATATATATAATATTCTCTCAAAGCCTAACTTTCAAAGAATTATTCAAGATACTGCTGATAAACAAGCAATAAACTGTCTCAATCGTTCTCTCTCAAATGTCATTTTAAAGATCAGAGAGTTTTCACTAAACTGGTCATCACGAATCTTCACCAGTAGCTGTCGAAAGTTAGAACAAGCATCAAGCAGCTCATGACCTAGCGCTACAATCCTTCGTTCATCATCTTAGAGGACAACAAAATGAAACCAAAGCTGCTTGCCTAGATCACAATCAAGGAGTAATCTGGCGGATACGTCAGATAATATCGAGGAACACAAACTATAAAGATTACAATATTTACGGCAGAAAGAAAGAAAAAGTTGCCTCCCCGCTCCATAGAAAAAAATACTCACACTTAAAACTGTGCATTGCCTTCAAAATATCTTTTAACCACAAACCCCATTCTAATTGTCAATTAAATAGTATTAGTGGCCAATGTCCCATTATGCCCAGTGGAGAGTTTACTCCACACTGTTTGTTACTTAGGAGATTAATGCACCATTAGGAAAATAAACTCACCTCTCTATATCACTTGATAATGTCGTTTACCCTTATTTATTGCTAATATTTACTTTTAGGTAGTAATAATAATATATCACTGATAAATTACTATTTCAGTGATTATTATTTTTCATGGTGGATAACCTAACTTAATGAAATTTCACTAAATTTAATTTACAGGGTTAATTAGTATTATTAGTAATAATGTTCAATTTCATCGAGATATTATTTCAACTGAACGTTTTTCTTAGATTCTAGCTCTTCTTTTCACATGTTATAATGCTCAGTAATTGGGAAATAGTTCAAACATTTCAATATATTATTTATGGTTTTTATCCCGTTAATTTCAATTGTTTATAAAAAATAATAATGTTGTACGATTAAAAATAAAGAAAACCAGGTTGGCCCCCAAAACTCCGTGCAATCTTTCAATTTCGTTGGTCAACGCTTTCTGTGAAAAAGTATAGTTACTTCTTCAGGAGATTACCATATTTTTGGTAAGCAATAATAGAGATAGATCAGCAGAAACTATTCCCACTTTTTACTTCCTCTTATTCAAAATTGAGTTTTCCGTTATTTTTTGAGTTTTCTTGAGAAAACAAAAAAAAATGTTTGTAGCAAATAGTCTGTGCGTGCGTGTGTATATTTTAATCTCAAAAACGAAAAATCGCAGGGATCTCCACAACTTGGTGTTCTGTTTAATTACTAATCACACAGCATCCGATAAGAAAGTAAACAAGCAAACTCCATCAACTAGAAATACGCCTTTACTGATTTTTTTATTTTCTTCTTCAGTTTTTCCCGATTTTCTCGTAAACGGCTCCAACTTGTTACTTTAAACTTCAATCCACCTCACAATCTATACGCATAAATATCTAACCACTTTTATTTGAAACATTTTCTTGAAAAAATTGAATTTGGTGGGGGGGTCTCTGATAGAACAGCAGCGTTATGATAAAAGTTATGATAACGTTCGGACAAGCACCACTAATGGTCTGTTGTTTTGGGAAAAGTGGTGAACACAAAATAAATTATCATTAAATAAAGAAAAAACAGTAATGAAAGTTATCTGAACTAACTTCGCTCTGTGCAAGTCTGTGCTGTCACACTGACTGAAAAACGCATCCTGAAGATGGGCGAACGCCCGAAACCGGTCGATGACCACAAAATGAAGCAGGCTACCACGGAAAATGTCTCTGATGCTTTCCAGCTCTGCGTAACCAACCACCACAGAACGTTTTTCACTTAAGTCAAAAACCAAACAATCCACCAGTGAAATTTTTAGGCTTATTCATTGGTTCTAATCTCTCCTAGAAGGGTCATGTACAGGAGTTGAGTGGTAAGGTGGCAAAAATGATCTATGTACTTGTTTAAAAAGCTGAGGAATTTAGTATCTCTGGGAGGTACTCAAACGTGCGTATTTCGGACGTTGTTCCAGTCAGAGCTGAACTATGGTTTACTATTATGGGGAGCAACAAAAACTGTTTTTAAAATGCAAAAAAAAAGGCCTTGAGGATCATATTTAATAGGAAAAAAATCAGACAGTTGTAAACCATTATTTAAAAAGCATAGAATACTTACGTTGCTGTCTTTATTTATTTATGTATACATTCCTACAATGTAAGGACTAAAAAAATAACTTAGATATTGCTAAAAAACAGACTGTTTAAATCTGACAAAGCTCCCAGTTCAATGGCAACTAAAATGTTTTAATTTAATTCCTGAATCAGTGAGAAATTTAGAAAAGAAAAAAATTAAAAAAAAAAACATTAAAACTTTTTTATTAAAAAACACTTTTTACAATCTAGAAAAGTATTTAGCTAACAAATGGAATGTAATCCAGTGACTGATCTGACAATGTGTTAATAATATTTACTGTAGGTCAAAGTATATTTGTTTGTATTATATCGCAGCCACATATTGACGAGCCGATTGTATGTAAAAACATATGTTTTAAAGTACCAATTCAGTACAATATATGGTTCTTTATAATGTATAATATTATTATAGAATGCTTTGCTAGATTTTGAAATTTAAAAACAAAAAAAATCGATTAACCGAAACTGTTACTTTAAAGAACATGTTTTTTTTGGAATTTTCTTCAGAACGACTGTAACGATTTCCTTTAAAGTTGGTATATTTATTGCTAAGGCATAATCATATTACTTTTATTTGTAACATTTTTCTGAAAAAAAAAAAAAAAACCGATCTTGGGAAGGATTCTAGGGTGTTCTGTTCACTTCTTAGGGGCATATGTGATTAGAGGACACGGTAGCGTAATCAGAAGTGTTTACTGCTAAACTAATGTCTACAACTTGGAAACGAGATATTATTATATCAATGTTATTACAAGGGCTACATGGGATACGATTGTTGTTCTTAACTAGAAATCAAAAAGATTTGCTATCCGCAAATTGTTTTAGACCGTAGAATTTTTGGACCTAAAATCTGTGGATGAAAAACTGGCAGAAATCGACATTAGATCTTCCACATTTTTTAATATATTCAGGGAATTCTTTTTCTCGGAAGTTTTGGTAATATCCGTCAACCGTTTTCTTAAATGGTTCTTTAGTTATGGCTGAACGATTATATTTCTCGTAAACGATACCAACGATTATCTTTATAGTTATTGTTCTCTAACTAGAAATTATTTAATCTTATTATCTTTATTCTAAATATTTTTCTATAAAATTTTTTAAATAATATTCTGAGCGTTGGCATTCTAGTAAAATATGATGATACGGTTCACCCTACTTTATTAAGGAAGAAACATTTATTAAAAATACCAAGATAATGATCAATTACAATTATAAGAATACAGAAATGAAAGACGAATTAATTCTCCATGCCAGACATATTTTTTTTAAATGAACAACAATAAATAGGTCCCTTTAATTGATACTCACCATCTCAAGAAAAAAAATCTGGTGTGAAACACTCACACAACTTTCTCTTACTCCAGTTTTCCAAATTGTAATTAACAAATTTTTATAGTTTGTGTACCAAATTTGATGAAATTCGTTGGAGTTCATCGAAAACTGAAACTCCGTTTCGTAAAAATGTACTTCCGGTTTACTTATTTTCTTGAAACTCGGAATTTTGGCCATCTATTTATTTCTAGTTAATTTTGTTTGGATGGTAGAATTGTATAATCAACTATGATAACACTTAAGAGGAAAAACCTAACCCCACCTCTCCACCAAAAGTGACCTTAAATGAATTTTCCCAGAGAAATGTTTTAAATAAAAGTTGTAGATCTTTGTATGTGTAGTTGATATACCAAGTTTGAAGAAAATCGTTGGAGCCATTTTTGAGAAAGTTGCAAGAAAGTAAAAAAAAAATACCAAAAGACTGAAAAGTACATTTTAGTAAAAACATCCGTTTTTTTTCAAACTCGGAATTTCAACAACATATTTAATTCTAATTAATATTATTAAGATGATAGAATTGTATAGTAAACTGAAATAGTACTTTAGAGGACAACCCACCACCCTCTCCCCTAAAATGCATTTTCCCGGAAAAATGTTTTAAATAAAAATTGTAGATCTTTGTATGTGAAGTTGATGCATCAAGTTTAAAGAAAATCGTTGGAGTCATTTTGGAAAAAATTGCAAAAAAGTGAAAAAAACCATGTAGTAAAGTGGTTCTTCCGGTTGAGGAATTTTGACCGCTGACCTTCTGGCGGATCCCATGGTGATACTTAAACGGAATATCAAGTTTGAACTTTCTACGATTTTTCGTTTTTGAGCTATGCTGTTCATATACATACATACATACATACACACACACACACACACACACACAGAGAGAGTTCATTTGCTAAAAACCACTTTTTTGGACTCAGGGGACATCAAAACGGATATTTCCGGTGAAAACTCGATATCGAAAATTTGGCACGATTACAATACTTCCTCTTACAACTCCTTAGCCAATCCACAATTAGTTGAGTTCTATTTAAGATTGTCCTGAAGAGAAAGGTGCAATTATTAAAAAAAAAAAAAATAATAGTTATCATCAAATCTAATAATTAAAAGCAAATCTAGTGGATTGGCCATTTTACATGAAGAATACATCAGAATGATTGTCCCAACAAAATTTGAAGCAGGATCCAAAATTAGGAAGAGGAAGTGAAGCAAGGCCGACAGTTACATGGAAGTCGTCGTCATCGATAAAGGGCGTATGTGTAACGGATATAGATTTATGGTACGGTTCGTTAAATGTATATCTACTGAAAAAGAGAAATATTTTGCTAATAAAACAAACAAAACAAAACAAAAAAAAAAAAAGCTTAGGAAAATTCTGCAAAGAAACAAATGAAATGTGAAACTGTTGAATTATTTTCGCGAATCCTGCTGCAGATAGCGCTAAGTTCTAAATTTAGACATCAGGGATGTTTCCCGCTTAGATTTTTATATAAAAAAAACTAGAATTTACTCCTATATAAACTACTATAATATAATATTTTGAAGGATACATAAAAATGACAAATAAATAAATAATAATAATAATAATAAATCTATAAAAAGAATTCACTATATGGTGCCAATAATATTTTATAGTTGAAAAACTGGAATTTCACGATATCTTTAGAATAGACAAGCATGAAATCTTTAAATAGTATTGAATTAGTGGATACAATGAACGTTTCAATATCCTGGAAAACGTTAACGGTTTTTTATTGTTCACAATATAATAACTGTTCAATTCTTTAAATCAAATCTAATAAACCATCACAATATCAAATTAAATAAAATTATTATATTATGGGAACAACAGGATTTTTAAAATGTTTTAATTTTTTTTTTTAATTCTGAATATTTTTTTTTTGCTTTAAAGAAATATTCTTAAGTTACTTAGCTATTCTTTTAGCAACTCTTGCGACAAGAGAAGTGACTACATTTTTTTTTAATTTAAGGCGCGTCAGTATCTGTGGTCATTAGCGACTGGAGACTTTTCAGTCCACCGCTAGCCTTCGGACAATATTCTCTCATTACAGACAACACCGACCATCACCGGACAGTAAATAAAGGCTCCTAGGAAGAGCTAAAATCAAAGGGCAACACTGACTGCAATCAAACCCGAGATCTCCGCATGTCAGTCTAGCAAAATAGTTATCAGAATTTCTGGGGGTGCAATGTCATAATTTTGAATCTGGATCTACTTACTACCTTGCTAGACCCCAGCCAGTCTATACAGCTATTCACAGCTTGTCCATTGATTATGGACAAACGTACATAAGCTGCTGTAATTTTTATATATTTCATTCAAATAACAAAACTTTCAAATTCCTGTCATACTTTCAGTGTATGAATCTTATCACGTTCACCAAAGTTCTTATCATCTATCGGCCATTCTTCATTCTTCTGTTTTATGAAAACACTTCATGTCAAATAAATATTGTTAAATTATTACGACATTATTGAAAATTCTATTATTCGAACTAGAGTAAAGTATGCCAACCACTTTGCAGAAATCTTGAAAAATTCCCTTGCCTAAAAACGCGAATAAAATTTACTTTCACAGCATTCATTCCCACTGTATATATGGTCTTCAGTGCAGTTAATAATAGATTATTTAGGTTTAAGTAAATTCTAGCTCCTTATTGCACATTACATGCACTTTCATCTGCATATTTCAAAACTCTTAAAATGGACCACGAAAAATAAAGACTCGTAATGGGCATATTATCATCTGGGCATTTCTAGTTATTGATTTTGTAGCCATTCCTTCTACATTTCTCTCTAGGAAGTTTCGCCACATTGGACTAAAATAACCCCAGTTATTTTGCGGCATCGGCAAAAACCATGTAATTCATTCTATGGCCTTTATTTTGATGTAAAAATAATGATCCGGATTTACTTGAAGTAATAGTAGTTAGCTAGATCTAAAAGCCCAATATGGAGGTTTAGATTGTCGGTAGTCTTTTTACAAATAAAGAAAACATAGACATTTTTCTCATTAAATCGAAATTTGTCTCATCTTTTTTTTTTCTTTAGATTCATTTAGGGGACAGTGTACAGAAACCTGAAAAATCGATTGTGCCTGCACTTTCCTCAAGACCCTCCGGCCTCCTAGGAAAAGAAAACCTAAAGGCAGCACTGAAGGATTCGACCCCTCCGCGTAGCACACTACCACTGAGCTAATCCTTTTCCTTCATGAGTATCTTTATTTTAATACAATATTTGAAAAATAAGGATTAGGGAACGATTACAATGGTTCTACTCCAGGCTCCTGAACTTTCTACCTGCTTACGGGATGCTTTGCGAGGAAGGAAAATGTATATGAAATGTTATTGGTGTGGATGTGTTGTATGTTTGTAGTAGTAGTTGGTGTAGCACGAGCGGTTTAGTAAAAGGGCTATGTTTAAGAGAGAGAAGTAATAAGAATAATTAAGAAAACACTGGTAGATTAAATTAAATATATTCTTTAAAGATATTTAAATGCTATCCAATAACACAGCAATATGATTATTAATTTACTGCAATTAGTTGGAATAAACTCTTATGTTATAACTTAAACTGCCACTGATTCTAAGAGAGCGAAAAACAAGTGTTCTGCTTTTGAATGTCTAGCCCAGATTATTTTTTGAAGGAATGTCTTCTAATTGTTCGTTCAAATCTTCCCCTGTAAGAAGAAGGGGTAGACAATGCTATCAAGGTTCATGAACTCTTCCTGTAACAGTACTTCTTCTACGTGGGTTACCCTTTTTGCTAACAAGCTCGCATTTTTCTCAATTTTCTTCAATTAAAATAGATATAATTTCTTGCATCCATCACATATATAACAGTTATAATAGAAGATTGGAATGGCTTCTATGGAATCCAGGAAACAAGTTTTCTTTAATAGTTTGACAAAAAAAGTGAACAATAAATACTGGAAAGAAAAATAATAAAATCAAAATACAAATATATATTGAAGTGAGATATCTCGCGTGGGTTTTGTTTAATAGAAAACAGCAATAATTAACAATATAAATTGAGTGAAAAATATTGAGTGGACAGTATATATATATATCATAGTTGAGCAAAGTTAGAAATTAAAGTACTAAACGTATAGGAAAAATGAATATATAAATTAAATTTCAAAATGGATAGCAATTATTATTTATTATAACTTCCAATAAGCCAAAGGAATGGCTCTTACCTTGAAACGCAGAATCCTTGCTGCCAGTGTTGGAAGATACAAGCCCATATCAAGGAAAAGGGGAGAGGAAAAAATAGAATAAGGAAATAATTCGAATGTGCATCCAACTCTTGAGTCTTGACCAATACACTGCTATTTGACTGATGATTGTAGATAATAATTCTATGGACACCCAGGAGCTGCATGGCAGGAAATTAACCGGAAGTAACAACCATGTGATTTCACAATGATCTCTTGCAGGCCCGAGAGAACCGAGGCTCTAAGTCGACAAAAGGTCACTACCCAGGATAACAGAAGCAACAAACTTGAGTTTTCAAAATTAAGGGCAACCGATCTGGCATGAATTGTATAGACAGATTTACTTCTGCACTACAACTTACTCCAACGAGTGTTTGATAGCGACTAGCGGAGAGAGGAGAAAATGCATAGGTTACCTACCCCCTCTCTACTCTTAGGACACAGCCTAATAGATTAGTAAATTATTATCAAGGCAGTACAACACCTCCTCCAAAATGAAGTTATTGTACGCCGTGGCGGCAAATTTAAATTTATATTAAATACCGAACAAAAAGTCCAAGTCCAAATGAATTCAATTCATTTGTTTGGACTTGGACATTCTGGATCGTGACGTTTAATACAAAATATGGAGTAATGAGGTTTTTTGCTAAGAATGTTTGAGTACAATACTTTGGGATTTGAAACCTTTGTCGATTCTGGTAACATATGACCAATTGGACTTAATCGTAAGAAGATGTTTTATAATAAGTTGTAATCTATTGTAATGAATTTTACAGCTACTTCGAAATGTGCAGCTAATGGTAATATTTTTGAAGAAATTTTGTAGGAACCACCAAATTACGAGTATTATCTCAAAATATCAGCATCTCACTAGTGCCATTAAAAGTTCTTAATCCATTCATTAATTCATTATTTTCAATCAAATTTTATTTAAAAACAAAAATCAAACAAATCACTTTAGAGTTTGATACAAAATTATAAAGTTATAACCAGTAAAAGATGTTAGAAAGACACACAAGCTTTGTGTGTCACAAGCAGTGTTAGGCAATAAAGAAGGATTTGCGGTTGTCTATTGGCTAGAGGTTCACTAAATTGGAAAGTAAATCCCCAAATTGGATGTTGGCCAAGCCTAACACCAAGCGATTCGTCAATTAGAGCCTTCGCCGACAACACTGTAACCATTCTATGTAGCTTTGCTGTTATGTTTTTAGTAGTGGTCTCTTTCTCTACAAGTAGTAGCTGTACACACATTTTATCTAGTCACTATTTTTCTTTTCTCTTATTCAATCAAGTAAAATAGTATTTATTTAAGATGTTATTATTTTATTGGCTAAATATAGTAATAACACTGATAAAGACTAAAAATAAATCTGATTTTAATAATTGCCTGCACAGTAAAATTGACAAAAGATTTAGGGGTGTTTGATATAATGCAATCTGCGGTTTGACATTCACACGGCTGCAATTATTTACAATTCTAATAGACAGATTTTCTTCAGATTTAAAATGTTGACTAAAGGTTTAGTTTCCTCATAATATTATATATAAATATAGAGATTTATAGGAAGAAAGTTATGATTTTGAGCTCTGGAGATTCCAACAGAAGAGAATAAAAATAGATGAGGATTTACTGGAGAAAGGGAAATCTCGTTGGGCTTCTTCGAGTAAGGATAGGACAACCTCTCTCGTTTTGTTCCTGATGCTGTTGGAGGCAGGAGAGTGGTTCCCTCAGAGTTCTCTTACGCTGTAGCACGATTGGCGACAGGGCATGGTCTTTTAAATGGAAAGTGGTATGATATGGGGCTTGTAAATGATTTTCGGTGTCATTGTGCACAGTGTGTGTCCGCGGAACACATAATCTTTAACTGCCATTTATATGAAGACTTAAGAGTGCATATGTGGGGCAAGATTGGATTTTATGTTGGCCTAAACAGTGAAAAATCTTGGTCTGTTATTGGAAAATAAGTTTGCTTATGAACCTTACAGTGAATTTCGGTCCACGGCATTATCTAGAAGGATTAACAATAGTTGGGTAGAATAGGCGAAGTGAACGTGGGTTGATTGTATTTATTTCTTGTTGCGCATGTTGTATGAATGTGATAAGGTTAGGTTTTAGGATTAGTATACTCGTATTAGTATATTAGGTTAGTTTAATTGAGGCTCCCCTGGAATATCGAGTACAAGGGAACTGGCTTGTTTTGGTTTTTGTAAATATTTTAGGAAATTTAAATATTGTATATTTGATCTTTAAGACAGTAGTTCACGCGTCTATGGATTTGGCAGAATTATATGTTGATTGTACTATGTATGGGCAGGGATGAGCGCGAGCTCAGGTACTGCCTTCTAGTGGATTTAATAAATAAATAAAAAAAATAAATAAATATAGAGACGATCGGGATTATAGTTTATGGTTTTTTTTGGAAACGTAAGGTTTACCTGGTTGTGACTGTATTCTGTAAATTCTCACTTCTTGACGGTAGATTTTTCTTCAAATTCAGGAATTCTAGCAATGAATTTATTTAATAGATCTTAATGTTAAAAAGAGGTGCCGTGCCATATAGGATGGAAAACGGTACGGTACGTCAGAGAAAAGCTTAACCGTTACACTCCACTTGAAGCCGTATTCAAAATTTCAATCAAAGATTACAAAGGTTATCTTGTCTATTCAGCTATTCACAGCATGTCCATTCATTATTATCTGTTATTCATTATTATATGTGTTCATTATTATTCATTATCTAATTAGTTGTACTTTGTACCTTACACCATATTAGTAAAGATTTAAGTACTAATTAAAAGAAATGTTTACTTTCTCTTATTCTTAAATAAGAGGAAGTATCATGTATTCACAGGAAATACATGTTTTGAGTATGAAAAAATGTTTGTGTGTGTGTGTGTGTGTGAATAAAATATCTCAAAAACGAAAAATCACAGATATCTCTAACTTGATATTCCGTTTCGTTGCCATCACCGCATCCGATACGATGATTTCCGGCAAAATCCATCAACTGGAACATCAACGACTTTACTAAAAATGTTTTTGGCGATTTTTGAAAAAACAAAGTCTTTTTTTTTTTTTTGTTATCGGATTTCGACCAAAATTTTCAGATCGGTAGCGATGGCGATGCCTAAACGCCAATTTAGACAGCAATATCAATTTAGAGCTTCCTAAAATTTTAAAATTAGAAATATTTTGTTATATTTTTGGTGAAAACTTAATTTTTAATAATATGAATATTTATAATTTCTATTTAAATGTACTTGCTTTGAAAATATTAACGTAGATATTTGAATTCAGGATACAGTATTTTTTTTTATATATATATAATCTATATTTCCTCTCGAAATGGAGATTCGAAAGGCAAAAAAAAAATTAACAGAGGATGTTAGCAATTGTATATATTTAAAACAAGAATTCTTGATAAAAGGGTATCGGCATTTTTAACTGAATACTTTTATAATTAATTCTTGGACAAGATCTTGATGCATGTCTGTTTGGTGTCGGCAACAGCATTGACTTGCAAAGTGACAAAGATAATGTGAAAGTAAGATTTAATGATGTACTGAAAGAAGAAGTTACTACTCCTTTATTTTTATTTTTTCATTTATTTATTTATTTATTTATTTATTTATTTTTTTGCATTAAAATATATAAGAATAAACAGAAACACGCCGGCGTTTTTTTATCATTATAATGCTAATATACAAGCATGTATATATATACAGCTGATATACAATGCACACAAACATCTGGCCTGATTTGTCTTTAGGAATATGCAACAGTCACTTGCATTTAATATGTATACGTGCATTTAGTATACATATTACAGACGGTTATAAAAAAAAAACAAGTTACAAACAATTTGTGCTAAATTAACATTTGAATTAGTATAATGTTTTTTTTCTATTCTTTGGTTGTAACTGTTATTATATTTGGAATTCTTTACATTTGCAAATTAGTTACATATATCATTAAAAAAAGTATTCAGTTAATTAAGACGGGTTGATCATTGTTTTTTTTTAAAAAGTTGGAAATTCATTAAATAAAGCAGAACATGAAAATCCTTGCAGGTCTAGTGGCAGTAGCAATTGGGAAAAATAAATTTGGAAAAATAGTTTAGTGAATTTTGACAATATTTTAAGTGAAATAATTTTTGGAAAATAAAATAGTGAATTTATCTTCAAAAATAGTGTATTTTAGAGTAAGGTCAGTGCTATTGAAGAGACAAAAGGGACAAGAATCCGTTAGGGTAAGACAATGCCATTTTGTAGCAGTGCTAGAGCAGAGCATTCACTAAACAGTCTAAATTCTGCACTCAACCAGGAAAGTCTGAATTAGACTATTCAATCAGAACACTTGTCTCAGGAATCGCTTTATTAAATTCAGTGCCAGTTATAAGAGTTTAGCATTTAATTTAGATAAATAATTGATTTAATAAGCATATTGTTGTGATATTGAAAACTATTTAAATTTCTTTAAAGATAGATAATATATTTAATTTAATCGAGCAGTGTTTTCTTATTTATTTCTTATTACTTCTCTTCTCTTTAAACATACACACAAGCCCTTTACAAAACCGCTCACACCATAAGCTTTGTTATTCAGAAATCTTGGTGATCCTCAGGATTTCCTACCTAATAACAAGAGAGTTCAATGATAGGCCACTTCATAGAAGACCTATGCAGACACAGTTGATGCTTACGATTATTTGCATTTACGTAGCTGTGGCAGGGGTTCCAGAAGCGTTCCTGATTTTATTCAAAATGAACAAATAGAACAAGCGTTTGGAACAGAACCCAATAAATAGTGTGTAAAAAATTACTATGCTGCAAATAGCGAGAATAAAAAAATATCAAGAATTGTTTAATGGAAAGAAACGCGTATGATGCCATCTAGGAGCGTTTAAATTGATTGATGGTCAGAAATTTATGATGGCAATAATCGATGCGTCTGATAATTAAAAAGTTTGGCTAATATGTTGGAAATATACTTCTTATCATTGCAGCACAATATCATGTTTCTTATCAGAACCGGAGAAAGGTTCCTTGCAAAGAGGTTATGTCACTGACAAGCCCTCAATCTACTCGGTTACATATATAACCCTATCATCTTCTATTAATGGCAACTAAGCGTTTGTAAACGCTGCGCTTTTAAACAAAATTTTTCAATTAAATTAAAGCTCGTACGTTTGAGTATTTCTCACAGATTTTTTACTTTTTCTTACTCCTAGCGAATGAACAAAACATTTCAAAGCACTCAATTGCATGCAAGCTCGAATTTGGTATTCGTTTAGGTACAACCCCCGCATCTGACAATAAGTCTTGGTCAAAATTTATCAACCAGAAATACGTCTTCACCGAATGTTTCTTTTTTTTTTTTACAGATTTTTCGCGATTTTCTCAATAAAAGCCGAATTTTTCTTTGTAAACTTAATTTTTAAAGAAAATTTTCCAACTAAATTATTGTATTAATAAATAAGAGGAAGTCATGTGAGTATGTCCGTAAAAATATGATTTTTCGAACTTAGGTCATATCAAAATTAAAATGTTTCTTGGAGAACAAAATTTTCGGAAATCTGTCATGAAACGCAATAATTATTGCAATAGTAATAGATCTTAAAAAGAACTTTTACGTTCCGATTATATCCAATTTAGATTTGGCTCAAACTTTAATAAATAAAATGTGCCATTTTATTTGGTAGCTTTAATGTGAAATAAATTCTATGCATAAATCTATTATTCATCTAAGATTTATCAAATGTTTCAAACAGATAAAAAAAAAAACCTTGTTATAGGATTTTCGACAAAAGGAATTCGACAAATTTATATTTTACATCAAAGACGGAGTCTTCTGATATTTGAACATATTATCACTGTTGCCTGCTGTATTTCATGAATTCATAATGCTTTATGAATTCTATGATGGAAGCATCATATTGGGATAGAAACTGATGATAAAAAAAAAAAGAAGTACTATTTTTGGTATTGATAATATTAAAAGAAGAGATTTTTCTTTCTCTTACTACTGGGGTGAGACGAAGTACTGGGATCGTATCAAATGGTTTTAGAAAATTTTATTGTAACTTTTACATATATATAAATAAATAATTTAAGCTTGTAAATTGTAAGACATAAATGTTTTTTTATTTTTTCCAGATTCATGGACCTATTGACAATGTAATATTTTTGTATATAACAAGTACAAAAACGGACTTTCAATTTATACTTTGTTATATAATATTCAACCACGACGTTTTAATAAAAAAAAAATGTGGTGTGAAACGCTCACACAACTTTCTCTTACTCCAGTTCTCAAAATGATAATTGACAAATTTTATAGTTTGTGTACCAAATTTAATGAAATTCGTCGAAAACTGTTCAGTAAAAGCGCACTTCCGGTTTACTAATTTTCTCGAAACTCGGAATTTCAGCCATCTATTTATTTCTAACTAATTATGTTTGGATGATAGAATTGTATAATGAACTAGGATAGCACTTTGATGAAAATCTAGCCCCACCCCTCCCCTAAAAGTGCTCTTAAAAGAAATTTCCCAGAGAAATGTTTCAGATAAAAGTTGTAGATCTTTGCATGTTTAGTTTATATACAAAGTTTCAAAAAAAAAATCGTCAGAGCCATTTTTGAGAAAATTGCGAAAAATAAATCATTTAGTAAAGTGGTAAAGTAAACGCACTTCCGGTTATCCGATTTTTTTCAAACTAGGAATTTCAACAACATATTTAATTCTAATCAACATTATTTAGATGATAAAATTGTCTAATAAACTGAAATAGCACTTCAGATGGAAACCTAACCCCACCCCTCCCCCAAAAGTGCCCTTCAATGCATTTTTCCTGAGAAATGTCTCAAATAAAAGTTGTAGCTCATTGTATGTGTAGTTGATATAACAAGTTTAAAGAAAATCAACGGAGCTGTTTTTGAAAAAATCGCAAAAAAGTAAAAAATCCAACTAGTAAAGTGGTACTTCCGGTTGAGGAAATTTTACAGATAACATACAGTCAGATCCCATCGTGACCTCTAAACGGAATATCCAATTTCAACTTTCTACGATTTTTCGTTTTTGAGCTATGCTGTTCATATACATACAAACACACACACACACACACACACACACACACACACACACACACACAGAGAGACCATTTGCTAAAAACCACTTTTTTGGACTCAGGGGACCTCAAAACGGATATTCCGGTCAAAACTCGATATCGAAAATTTACAATACTTCCTCTTACTAGGAGTAAGAGAAAGTAAAAATTATCACAAAAAAGAAGGAATTCATCCTAAATATAATGCAAAAATTTTTAAAAACTCCTCTCTAGAAAAAAGAGATAATAACGAAATCTCCAACTGTTGGGATAGATATTTCATGCTCAAACACTTGCGAAAATATTTACATTCCTCTTGCTCCGGGTGGAACAATTTGTGAAGGAAGATAATTCGTTGAATGAGTGCCAAGCTGGGTTCAGGCAACAATATTCTTTTTTCATTTTAACTAGTCACGTAAAACTTAAGTTCTTAGAAAAAGATAAAAATAATGTTTGCTTTTTTGTTGATTTGAAAACGACTTATGATCGTTCTGCATTTCTTAAAGCTATTTAATCTCCGAAATTTTGAAGGTTTTAGAGAAGTTATTTATATTTCTTCAGTGTTGTGTTTAGTCCGCGAAAGAGATGGACTATCTGAATTCATCCAAATTGGTTCTGGTGTTAACACTGGTTGTCTTCTCCCTTTTTGTAAACGATCTTCCTTTAATTCGAAGGTGAGTTAAATCCGACCTTTAAGGACTATTATATACGATGATCTCGTTCGATAAGCCCCCAAAGAAATATTATTATCTTGGAAAAATCTTGCGAACAATAGAATTTATCGTAAAATCTTCAGAAATCGTGTTCGACTTGCATGAAGAATTAGATATAACCACTTAATGATTCCTCATGCGTAATTTATTACCATATTTGATACAGTTTTAATTTAGATAAATTTAAATAAACTTAATATTTATATTCGTAGTCTTATAAATTTTTGAAATATATATTGTATGAATCTAGTCCGGTTGGTTTGTGTGTATGCCGAGGCCGGTGAAGCACCTCTTGAAGTAAGAAGGCAATACATGATTAGGTAGTTATGTAAGCAAGCTAGTAGCACTGCAAAAACATGTAGCCTGTCAGTATTTTTATGACGAATCAAAAATTAATACATACAAAAGAAAACCGTCATCCATAAAACCCGCAGGTATCCGGTTCCCCAGTTACATTGCGAAGACAAATCTGTTGATAATATCCTTCAATTCATTTGGGGCGCTGCTGCACCCTGGATTATTAAAATACCAAATACAGATTTAACTCTGGCGAAATTGGAGATAGAAGAACAATACCAACCATGTTTCAAACGGAAGCTGACAGATTATTTCACCAAAAGTATCAAAAATACGGCAACATATATACCGGTGGTAGAAAAAGGTTTAAACTAGAAGAATGATGTATTGTACCTACCGGAGAGTTAATGGTTAAAAAGCAAGCTCTTACCTCCGTTAAAGAGGACAGCAGACAACTATTACTCATCTGCAGTGACTGCAGAAGCGCTATTACTGCCCTCCATCGAAATTACATCACTGAATATCCGTTGCTCCAAGCTGTTCGGGATCTACTTCATGCCCTAAAGCTTAGGAATAAGAGAATTACGCTGGACATGTTGGTATTAAGGGAAATGTCCTGGCCAATAAAGCTACCAAAGAAGTTCAACATTTTGGTGTGTGCTTGAATGGAATGTTGGCAGCAATGAACCGGAAAACTTCCCTTAAGTCTCTAATCTTACAGGGATGGAGAGTACTAAACTCATCAAATAAGCCGAGGCAGATCAAAGAGTTATGTCTTTATGTCAATTACGAAGGGAGCAAGTAATACTGGCTAGCATTAGATAGGACATACCCGGCTAACTCACGCCCACTTGTTCCTAAGACAGCCTCCAAGAAGAGAATGTGAGGAATGTAGAATGCCCATTACGGTGAGGCATATATTTGAAAACAGCGAGAAGCATCACCAGGAAAGGCTATTATCCATAGAGTTTACTGGTAAATTGGAGGAGTTGTTTGGCGACAAAGGGCGAGAAATAGAGAAGGTTTTTTCCATTTCTGAAAAAGTCTTCCTAATGATAAAATGTGACCGGATATAATCGAGTTTAGAGCAGTTGGTGATGGAAATTTTGACGATGTATTGTTGGGATTGTCAATAAAGGACTAAGATGGTAACGTTAATCAGGACTGGTCAGATGGGATTGTGACACAGGTGCGAAAGACCCAGTTGTCGTTGCACCTTTAAAAAACACCACTACCACCATCAACAACAACTAAGTTTTCAGTTATATTTCTTTCTGCCATAATATTTATTTCTTATAACTCAAAAATCAAGTTTTTTTCCTACTTTTTTGCAATGAATAGTTAACTCTGACAGACATCATGACAAATATATGTATATATTAAGTATGTCTTCAGACAGACTCATGCCAAATATATGTATCACTTAATATTGTGTATTTATTTTTTAAAAATAAAGTATTATTATTATTATTTAAAAACATATTCATTCATTGGAAGTCCTATATTTTAGTAGGCCTATGTTTTTCTGCTTACGTTGATTTTAAAACCAACCGATTTTAAATTTCAGAATTTTATAATTTTAGTAGTTTAAAACGCAATTTTAACATTTATTATATTCAGATTTAGACTTTACACTCAAAGGAACAACACTTGCACCTGTCTTCTTGTAACAACACTCCTATCCCACCAGCCGACCATGTGCGGTACTTTGGACTAAACCTAGATAAAAGACTAACTTGGAACCCCCACAAAGACTTAACCGTTCCGAGGTAAATAAACGGATACAAACTTCTAGCTAGACAATTTTACAAACGCTCAAAACTAAAACTGCAGAATAAACGACGATTGTATATAAAATGTAATGGGTGATGATGATTTGTAGTGGTTTGAGCGGTTTTGTAAAAGGGCTTGTAAGTATGTTGAGGTAAAGATAGAAGTATTAAGAAATAATCAAGAGATCACACTGCTTTTTAAAATAGATATATTATTCTCTAAGAGAAATTAAGTTATTTTAAATTATCAATAATAAGCTTATAATAAACTCTTATAACTTAAAACTGGTACAGTTCAGAAGCGTTCTCCTTGGTGTCTCAGACAAGTCTGTTAATAAATGATCTAGAATAAGGGCAATGTTTAAGAGAGCGATTCCTGAAGTGTTCTGGCTTTGGAAGCAGAATACAGACTTAGTTGTTTGAAAGCAGAAGTCCGACTGTTCTTGTTTGAAGGTAGAGTACAGACTGTCCGAAGGAATGCTCTCTAACAAAGCAATTGGCCAAGTCGCATTGTATTAAATTTTGTGCCTTTGTTTTTCTAATAGCAATGACCCCAATTTACAGTACCTGACTCTAAAATACACTCTTTTTGAAGGAAATTTACTATTTAATATATTTTACAAAACTATTTATTTTCATTGCTTTCTTCCACTACATATATGTACTTCTCTACTTCCACCAGTATGGACCTACGGACTTTATCCTTACGGAACGGCTAAAAGATGCAACATCAACTGGCTACAAACGCTTCAATTTAAAATACTCCGCTTATTTATCAGTAAACCAATCATTCCATACGCACAGATCTCAACATTTCATTCATCTCTGAACTAGCCAAAACTCGATACAATAAATTTCATCAAAACTTAACACCTTCTCAACAACACTCCCCTCCAATACTTCAAGATGGCTGAGGCGCCGTTGGGCACCGCGACCAACTGGTTGACTAATGGCGTTCATCGCAGAATGACCGCCATTCACGGCTATCACGCCACATATATCTGTTTTACTTATTGTACTATTTCGTGCAGTTGTAAATTTCAATAAAATAATAATACCTAATAAACAAATCGTAGACTTTGTATGTGGCTAAATACATTTCTACGGGAGACTATTATTTGGCTGAAATTCTTTAAACCCAAGTAATTATGTAAGTTGCATTAAGAGGAAGTTGTGTGAAAGTTTCACATCAGATTTTTCGCCATCAAGTTTTCATAATTTGATTAGTTATTAAACAGAATAGACACGCCATTTTTTAAAATGCTTTTTGGTATCTTGAAAAATAATGAATGAATTGTAGAAAATAGAAAATCGATTTTATTTGACCTCATCTTATTTTATTTCGGTGAAAAGTGGATAATATAAAACAATGTAATATCTAAACAAATGAATAATTTATATTTTTTTTTGTTACATTTTATTTATAAGAAATTTTCTGATTTTTTTTTTTATTCTTAAACAATAATAATAATATTTATTTGTAGAAATATCTAGAAGAATTTCTATATCATAATTCAACTAGTACGTAGAAACATTATTACTGTTTTATATAAATTAATAATAAAATATGTGTTTAAGTAGATATTTACAGTAAATGGTTGGTACTAATGTTCCAGCAGTAATTAAGGGTAATAAAACACAGAGATTTTCTCTTTAAATGGTATATAATATATTTGTTTGTGTGTGTATCTAAGTGAGAATGTAATAAAAAGTTGCACCTAGTATTGTTCCCATAATAAAATATAAAAACTTTATTGTTACCTTATAAATAATGGAACAATATATTATACATATTTTTTTTTAAATATATAAAAGTTTATCGCTGAATATAAATATTCGTAATATTTTTAATTACAGAAAAGATGTTAATATTCAATTTTTAATTATATATTAGGTATATTATAATTAGCCTGCTACTAATTTTTACTTGTTAGGAATTATCTTTCTTTTCTTTTTTTCGGCGTTATGCAAATTCTGAGCTAAGGTTGCTTGTGAATTCTTGAATAATATATAGATTTCGGACTTTCAGGCGTCTATGACTTGCACAGGACACTATGACAGCTGTGAAAAACTAAGAAGCAAGAAGATCAGACGTGAATCCATTATAGGAGAAAGATAGATAGATAAAAAGCTTAATTATAAATTTACAAGTATGTACAATAACAATAAATAGAAGTTCCAATGTACATTAACATTATAACCTTCTTACATTGTTTATTTAGTGATTTTTGGGATAAGGCGAGGAACAATATGCAGGGAAAAAGTGTAAAAAATCTGCAGCTTTAGGTAAAATTATAAGAGAGGATGTATTTCAGCCTTTTATGCCTGTAATGTATGGAGGAGGGATCCTAGGAGGCTATTTCGCAGCAGAGTGGATTGGGATGGCAGTTTAGAGTGAAGGGGAGTTTCAGGAGACGATTTTGGATGAAAGAATAAATTGGGGTTACTGAAGATTTTACATGAAGTAGGTCGATTTTGGTGTGTCGTGGTGAGTTAGTCGTAAGTTTTAGGAATGTGTTCTGGGTTATTTGAAGATTTTTTTATGTTGCTGTTACTAGTCAGGCTCCAGGCGGAGGAAGCGTAAAGTAACATCGGGCTGATGACTACTTTGTACTGTAGGAGTTTGTTTTGTGTGGTCATTTTTGAGTCGCGTGACAGTAAGGGGGAGAGTCTTATAGTCATGTTTCCAGAATTCACATTATCCTGTACGTGGGTCGTAAAGTTTAATTTGTTGTCCAGAGCTATTCCAAGGTACTTGACGTTGTTTGTTAGTCCAAGGGATCAAAGTAGGTCTGTTGATTGTATGTCTACGTTTAGTAAATAGTATGGCGTTTGTTTTGCCATGATTTATCTTCATTTTCCATTTTCCATTTAGTGTAGTATTTCTTCAGTTTGTCTATTGCAAATATGTAAGTCTGTTAGTAATAGTATCAATTCTCTATGATGATGTGTACAAAGCAACATCATGAGCGTATAGGTTGATATGAGGATTTTATACTAGAAAAAGCATTCATCTAACTGTAACAGCAACCAAAGAGAGTAAAGAGAAGAGAAACAAACCCAACCACTCTCTCGGACTGGAGTGGGAGAAACATATATATTGAGCGACGGACAGTCCATGGGGATACAGTTAACGACAGTTCGATACAGTTCAATATAGTTCACTATAGTTGATCATCTCACCAGCCTCTAGAGATCAGCAACCAAAGAAAGTAAAGAGAAAAGAAACAAACCCAACCACTCTCTCGGATTTTCATACCACACTACCTTAACCATTTTCTATTGTAAAGTCCAGACAGACTGTGTCTCTTTATTATTATACATAGTTAACCAGTTTAACCAAGTCTTCTCATTACATTAACCAGACCTAAATTCTCTCCACATAACTCATCCATTATATAACAAAACTGATTTAAAAAAGAAAAAAAAAGAAAAAAATCTGGTGTGAAACACTCATATGTCTTTCTTTTACTACAAACAACATATAATTATATGTAAAATGTTGACAAATTTACTTCGATATTTTTACTTATCCCTAACATAAAACAGAGTCATTTGCGATGTACATGTACCCAGGCAGATAATAGTTGAAGTGGTTACACTGAGTCTCAGAAGATAACGCGAGTAACGTTGAAGAGATTTTCAAGTGTTAAGTCCAGGCAGCTATTGTCACTTATTATATTATACAGTGTTAACCATATTTTGTTAATTCATTCAAACCAGACCATTTCATCTTTCAACAACCCCATTACACTAGCGACACATTATTATTTTATGATGAGAAAGAATAATAGAGAGGGTAGAATGGGCGAGCGAAGAATGATGATATTGTGGCGATGATGTGTGGCAATAAAGACTCGATAAACTAGTGATTGTTCTAATGGTCGATGGATTAGCTAGTTTGGGTAGCAAGAAAGAGAACTCTGTACCCTGTAAGAAGAGCCCTTTGGCAGAGAGCTGAGTGAAGACAGTAGATTCCTTCTTAGAAGCTGTTTCTTGATATAACTCTTTCTATGCAGTCACTTGGAAAAACATTTTTCAAGCTCTTGAATGCTTGTTTTTCTGGCATTTTTTTTTTGTTTGCGGGCGATTTTAGATTCTTGATTGTTGTTTCTAGGTTCTTGAACGTGAACATTGATTGTACATTGATTGAAACCGTCAAATTGCCGACATTAATATGATTTTTTTTCTAGTCTTGTTGGGGGAGCTAGACATATCTCTAGGCAAAACTTCATTCTACAAATTGTAAATCATTCGTCTGCGCTCTACAGTTGGGCGTAGAGAGCAGAGGGAAGTTAAGAACTCATTGGAGGCGAGCTTAGAGCTCATATGATGGTATAGCCAACGTAAACATTTCCAGCACTTGTTTTAGACGGAATTTCCATTAACTAAGGACAATTGCGTTACATCAGCTTATGATAAATTTACAGAGAAATAAATTCTTTTATTTGTTTATGCTGTTGTAAATAGAAAAATATGTGTAAGGTAATAAATAAAAAGAAAAATTAAATCCTTACATTAACACTAGTATTCTGTTTATATTATTTTGATATTTTTCATTAATGGATTTAAGGATGGTTTGTTTACATTGTTAATAACGCATCACTTAATTGCTCATTAAAAAAAAATCCTTTTTTTTTTACTAAGCACAACTATGATAATGAAAGTAGTAATTACCTGCAATTAAACTCAATAAATTACAACTTTTTTTATACGTAATATTTCATGATGAAATAAATACTGAAATTATAAACAGTTTTTACTGTTTTTTTAAAACATTTTTAGTGTGAATAATAAATTATGAGACAATTATGATGAAACATTAAAATTTTTCTGGCCCATGTAAAACATGTATTCGTGGTTTGTTACAAACTGATGTTTCCCCTTAGAGGTGACGCTACCCTGAAGAAGCCTATTGTAATATGGGCGAAACGACAGTTTGTTGTTAACACTGACACTGGCTGGGCTCAACCCATAGAAATGACAAAACATTGCCGTTTCTTTATATATGTAAAAATAACAGACCAGCCATCTACAATGTTATACATGGTTAGGTATAAATATTAAGTAAAATAACAAAAAACTTGAGTGAAATTTAAAATTTCTAGAACTGAAATTTAAACAGGTTATTTATTTATTTAACGTATTATACACTAATGTCCATAACGTCTAGGTTTAAGTCTTCTGTTGTTTAGTTTATGACCGATTCTTGAGATAATGTCGTTATTAGAGTTTTGAGATTTCTTATAAAGTTGACAGTTGTTGTCTAATATAGTTAGTCCAACGTTGATAGTTGCAGTTCCTTATGAAGCTGTTCGATTTCGCACGAACCAGGCTTGCAGTCTTTATAATGCGTATCACTTTATTTTGAAGAACTTGTATCCGTTTTAATTTGGAATTTACTGCGCCGCTCCGTAAAGGACAGAGATACATGATTATAGGTCTGATTATTGAAATGTATAACAGCTTATCACAATTTTGACTTTCTGTTTAAAAGGGGATATAGCTGAGAGAGCCGAGCATGTGCTAGGTTTAGTTTTGTGTTGATATGATGATTCCATGTGAGAAGTCTGTCTAACTGTAGTCCTAGATGTTTAACTGTCTCATTGGGTGCTTTATTTAGTATTTGATTTGTGACTATTGTAATGGTCTGTGGATTTAGCGGTCTTCATAATGTGAATATCATGGCTTCACATTTATTTTGCATTCAGTTCTAGTTTCTATTTATATAACCAAGGAAGTGGAATATCCACTGCAGATTGGATTTGTGTTTGCCGTTTCTACTGTGATTAAGAATGCAAGTAATTCTAAAAATATACATCCACACTGTTCTAAAATGTGGTTAGTTATGCTTGCCAACGTATCATAACTTCTCCAAGGGAATCTCCATACTGCGGATGCCTTACTGGATCAACTCAACCTGGCTATTAGACCTGATGCTGTGATGATTAGTGAGCAGTACCGTAACAGAGATAGACCAGGGTGGTATACGAATGTACTTGGCACGGCTGCGATCTGGATAACGGAGATAGGGGCTGCTCACGTAACAGGCATGGAGCTGGACGTGGGTTCGTCTGGGTGACGAGCGGGGAGGTCACCTATGTAAGTTGTTACCTCACCCCGAATATGAACATCCAGGAATTTAGAGAGTTAATGGATGGAATTGAGGACTTCGTGCGAGATCTTGAGGGGGCGGCTGTGGTCGCCGGGGATTTCAACGCCAGAGCAGTGGAATGGGGGATGGACACCACGGATTCTAGAGGAAGGTACATCCTGGAAATGGCAGCTAGGACGGGACTGGCAGTGGCTAATGTAGGCAGTACGCCCACATTTCGAAGACCCGGACAGACAGGGACGATCCCGAACATCACATTGGTGTCAGACCGCTTAGAGCGAGAGGTGGTGGGGTGGAGGGTGATAGAGGACTACACGGGTAGTGATCACCAATATATCACCTTCGAGGTGTGCACTGGCCAACGCGCGGGGAGGTATAACCAGAGAAGGGCGAACGGATGGAGGGTGGATAAAATGGACGAAGGGGTCCTCTCAGAGGTCATTGAATCGGAACATTCTGCGGTACTAAATAGGGAAGGTACACCTGAAGATATCGCGGAGGCTACCATGCGGCTGATTCGGCGCGCATGTGATATGTCCATGCCAAGGAGGTCTAAGGGCCAAGGAAGGAGGGCTGCGGTTTACTGGTGGACGGATGACATCGCCGAGCTCAGGAGAAGATGCTTACGGCTCCGGAGAGCTGTTACTACAGCCAGAAGAGGTAATAGAAATACGGGGGACGACCAGTACTCTGAGTTCTGCCAGGCGAGGCGGGACCTTAAACGGGCGATTATAGAGAGTAAGCCTTGCGGGAAGAGGTAGATAAGGACCCATGGGGCATGGGTTATAAAATAGTGATGCGTAGGTTAAAGGCACAATCACCTGGGCCAAGCTTGGACCCTGCATTGATGGACGGGATAGTGCGGGAATTATTCCCTACCCACCCGATAAGTGAGAGAGAGCAGTATACTGCCCCATTAGAGGATGTACCACTGTTCACGACAGAAGACCTCGAAGACGCGGTGGCATTCCTACAGAGGTATTAAAGGTAATTGCTAGAATGTGCCCTCAACTGCTGTTGAACATGTACAATAGGTGTCTGAGGGAAGGAGTCTTCCCCAAGCGGTGGAAGGTGCAGAAATTGGTCCTGGTTAGTAAGGGGAAAGGGGACCCGAGCTTGCCCTCAGCATACAGGCCGTTGTGTCTGCTAGACACTGCGGGAAAGCTCCTGGAGAGGCTTCTTAAGCCTCGTTTGGCGGTAGCGATCAGCGAGGCCGGGGATCTGTCCGCGCGGCAGTATGGTTTTAGACGTGGTCGGTCCACTATAGGGGCAGTGGAAGAAGTGGTGAGAGCCGCACATAGCGCGCAGTCTGGGTCGTGGCGGACAAAGCGTATTGTGCTATTGGCTACGCTGGATGTCCGGAACGCCTTTAACTCGGTAAGGTGGGGGGATATGCTGGCGGCCCTGGAAACCGCGTTCCGAGTGCCGGAATATCTGCTCCGGGTGGTACGTAGTTACCTTAGGGACAGATTTTTTTGCTATGACACCGTGGAGGGATCCCGCAGTATAGTGGTAACGGGAGGGGCGGCTCAGGGCTTTATTTTGGGACCTGATTTATGGAATGTGGCCTACGACGGCATCCTGCGCATGGATATGCCGGAGGACTCTTTTTTGGTGGGGTATGCGGACGACATCGCCGCGGTGGTGATAGCTAGGGACCATGAGGTGGCGCATATTAGGCTCCGACAGGTGATGAGGCGCGTAACGGCTTGGCTAGACAAACATGGTCTGAGCTTGGCCCCAGACAAGACAGAGGTGGTGCTGCTTACTAGGCGTCGGCTCCCAGGTGCTTGGGACCTGAGGATAGATGGCAAAACGCTGAAACCTCAAAGCTCCGTCAAGTACTTAGGGGTGCATCTGGATGCAAAACTGACCTTTTGGGAGCAGGTGCGGCGCTCTTCGGAGAAAGCGGCGAAGGTGGTTATGAGTCTGAGCAGGTTGATGGCGAATGTGGGAGGACCGAGGGCCAGCAGACGCCGGCTCCTCATGTCTGTCGCGGACGCCGTCCTCCTGTATGGCTGTGAGATCTGGGCTAGCGCTCTTACAAAGGCGAGACACCGGAGACGTATGGCCGCGGTACAAAGAAGGGGGGCGCTTAGGATAGCCAGCGCGTACCGGACGGTATCTGAGCCGGCTGTCCTAGTGATCGCAGGGGTGATACCGATTGACCTTCAGGCCAGGGAGAGGCAGGAGGTTTGGAAGAGGAAGGGAGAGCCAGTCGAAGCAGATGCCAGGCTGAGGGCCAGACGGGCCACACTGCAAAGGTGGCAGAAGCGTTGGGAGAATGAGCACCGCGGTAGGTGGACCGCGAAGCTTATCCCCAGTCTGTTGGAATGGGTAAGTAGGCGGCATGGCAGCGTAGCCTCACCCAATTTCTCACAGGACATGGCTGTTTTGCCGCGTACCTGTGGAGGGTGGGGAAAGTGGGAGACCCGTCGTGCATTTACGGGGATGGAGAAAGAGACGATGCCTTTCATACCTTTTTTAGGTGCGGCAGATGGGACCGAGAACGGCGGAGATTGGAACGGAAATCGGGAGGATCTCCCCGGATACGGTGGTGAGGGCCATGCTCGCCGGAGCGGATCGTTGGGACTGGGTGGCTACCTTTGTCCGGACGGTCCTGCGGATGAAGATAGGCGAAATGAGTAGACACCTCGACCTCCCGAGGACGGGGTCCAGCTAGGCCGGAGGCAGCCCGTAGTGGCATTACGAGGCACCACCCCGAAGTAGTACCATAAGCAGTTCCGGGGTGGACAAGTGCCTGTGAGGGAGGGGGGGTTTAGTGGGTGCAAGCCCCACACTTTGTGCGTAGGCATTTTCCCCCCTCCGTAAAAAAAAAAAAAAAAAAAAAAAAAAAGTATCATAACAGTTTTATTTAATATATTTTTCTGGAAAAATGAGAGTTGTTTGTGTTAGTAGCGCTGTCTTTAATTATACTCCTAAAGTGTGGATTTCGGTAAGGAAAGGTTTTATAATACTCCTAAGCGAGGATATGGTTATGGATAGGTTATATAATACTACCTAAGCGAGGACTTGCCGGATGTCCGCTTTGCAACGATGGCACACTGAACGGTGAGCGCCTTGCTGTATGGCAAGCTCTATATCAGCCGCGTGAGGATGCTGCGGACAAGATCCCTACTATGCTGGGGCTCTCTTATATTGGGTTGCCCGAGACAGAATGGCTAAATTGCCTACAGTAATATGGATATTGGATAAGAGCTTTCTTCTCTGAAGGATGTGCTTCTAGTCTGGGTACCAGGTCATAAGGGAACTTTTGGAAATGAGGAGGTGGATAGATTAGGCGCCTCTCTCCCTTTCATTGGTCCCGAGCTTGCTGTTGGGTGTCATGTGGCACATGTCTGTCACTCTTCCAGCATATGGACATGAATGCAAGGTTATTGTCCGATTTGTTCGGACTGCGGTGAATCTTAGATGGATTAGACCCGGGTCTGAATATTTGTTCTAGACCCGGTTTGTTGCTGTTTTTCTTAGGGTAGCTATATGGGCCCAGTGAGGCTTTGGATTGCTTAGGATTTGGTCCCTCTCCACAGACAAATAATAATAATAATATTGGCGTGAGAGTGTTCCATTACTTTTTTATTTATTTATATTATATCCCAAGTAGTCAATAAAACATATTTTGACAAAATAATCACATAAATAATTTTATCTTAAAATCTTAAAACTCAAATTTTCCATCTTTAATAATTTATGATTTAAAAAAAAAAAAAAATTCAAAATAAAGAAAATATTTTATTATCTAATTCCAAGTTTTTCCAACTTTACAAGTTATATTCTCATTGAGATGGTTATATACCATATTATTATTTATTTTGGGCTATTTAAAAAGTTTATATATCTGAAGTTATTTACTTCTATTATGTTCGTTCAAACGTTAATTGTCTGGAACCCACTTATTGCTCCTTTCTTTAACAAAGACATTTATTGTGACATTAATTTAATTTTATTAGCAAGTAATAACGTATTTATTTTTTATTTATTTATTTATTTATTTTTTTTTTTTGTTAATCCCCATTGTGTATATTATTTTATTTCTTATGAAAGTCATTTTAAATTTATTATTACTTTTTTTTTTACTATTATTCATATTTCTACTTTATTATGTTGTTAACAAAAATTTATTATTAATTTATTTTATAGTAAAAAAAAAAAAATCTGGTATGAAACACTCACACAACTTTCTCTTACTCCAGTTTTCAAAATTGTAAATGACAAACTTTATTAGAGTTTGTGTATTACCAAATTTGATGAAATTCGTTGGAGTTCGTCGAAAACTGAAAAAAAAAAAAAATGTTCCGTAAAAGCGCACTTCCTGTTTACTAATTTTCTTGAAATTCGGAATTTTCAGCCGTCTATTTATTTGTAATTAAATTTTTTTGGAAGGTAGAATTGTAAAATCAACTATGATAGCACTTTAAAGTAAAACGTAACCCCACCCCTGCCCCAAAAGTGCCCTTAAATGAATTTTTTTAGAGAAATGTTTTGATTAAAAGTTGTAGATCTTTGTATGTATAGTTGATATATCAAGTTTGATGAAAATCATCGGAGCCATTTTTGAGAAAAACGCAAGAAAGTAAAAAAAAATACCAGAAAACTGAAAAATACATTTCAGGAAAAACGCACTTCTAATCGTCCCGATTTTTTTTTTCGAGCTCGGAATTTCAACAACACATTTAATTATAATTAATATTATTTAGATGACAGAATTTTATAATAAACTGAAATAGCACTTTAGAGGAAAAACCTAACCCCAGTGTTCCCCCAAAAGTGCCCTTAAATGAATTTTCCCGGAGAAATATTTTAAATATAAGTTGTAGCTCTTTGAATGTGTAGTTGATGTACCAAGCTTAAAGAAATTCGTCGAAGCCATTTTTCGCAAAAAAAAAAGTAAAAAAAAAAAGCACTAATAAAGTGGTATTTCCGCTTGAGGAATTTTGACAGATAACGTATAGTCAGATCCCATAATGATACCTAAACGGAATATCAAGTTTCAACTTTCTACAGTTTTTCGGTTTTCAGCTATGCTGTTCACATACACACACACTCACAGACCATTTGCTAAAAACCCCTTTTTTGGACTCAGGGGACTACTTCAAAACGGATATTTCCGGTGAAAACTCGATATCGAAAATTTGACATGATTACAATGCTTTCTCTTAGTAAGAGTAAGAGAAAGTAATAAATCGAAAAATTTTTGTAAATATTAATGAAATAAATTTCGAAAATCTTGGAATTTTCCAAAAAAAATATTAGACGAATATTTGGAAAAAAAAATAGAAATCGATTATTGGTTTGTGGAAAATTTTTTTATTATTATTATTGTTGTTATTATTAAATTATTCAATTATTCAATTAAACATCAAACTTTGATCACGAAAATTATTGAACAGTATTTCAAAGTGAATAAATAGATGCATCCCTTAGTAACATCGTTAATAAAATAAAGATAATTTAAAAAAAATATATAAACATGAAAACACATCTGTTATGGTCATTTATTATACAGGATGTCAAAACAAATTAATGGGAGACCGGCTCCTGTTTATTTGTATATCTGTAAAAAACGGGAGTAAGTGGCATTGTAAATAATGTTTTTTTTTTTTTCATTGTAATTGAAGTTAATCTATTTGACTATTTTACCTTCATTAAGCTGGAAATTATAGCGACATATTAAACTAGGATAAATATAGACAACTAAAGGTGGGGGTGTTCCTAGATAGGGCGAGATAATTAAGTAAATAACAAAACAACACAAGATAAATGAAACTAATTCCTAGCTAAAACAGAATAAGAGGGATGTAAAAAGAGAGAGAGAGTGAGAGTGAGAGAATTTGAGAGAAAGAGAGATAAGAATTAAAACAATGGAACCAATTCTGGTATAACGTGTGGGCTGGACAGAGAGCTAGACCTAAAGAAAGAGGCTATACTTGGACAATGAAAACATATATAGGCAATAAATGTAAGACCAATATATCTAGTTTAATTCAGCCTAATCAAATTGTAACAGCCGGTCCTGGCACATACAACTGATATTTTTCTTTTACGATAAATAGTTCTTTAATTGTGCATTAATATATATATATATATAAAACAATCAATTTATTAAATAAAAACTATTAATTACAGTAGATAAAACATTAGACCTTAAAATTGGATAAAATGGTGAATCATTATATAACTATTATTTTTTCTAAAGATTTTTTAACAATTGTTAAATTGTTAAAAAAAAAAAATGTACCGACCAAAACAAATTCTATGATTTTTCTAATAATAATTTACCAGTGATCCTATATTATCAGATATATTCTCCGTGGTAGCCCTGCTTCATTTTGTGGTCATCGATAGGCTTAGGACTGTGTAAACTGATTTTGCTCCTTTTATGTCTGTGTAATCACACTATTTATCAAGATATCCTGACAATTGGCGAACGCCCGAAACTTGTAGTAAACCTACTATTCTATTTTTATTTGAAGCTATAAAAAAAACAAAAAATAAAAACATAAAAGTTTCAAATTTTGTATTAACTGCAGTAAGTGAAAGTTGTGTGAGTGTTTCACACAAAGTTTTTATTCTAATTCTAACCGTCTACAGTAATTTGGAGATTTTTAGATTGAAAGGAGGATATTCCCTGTGGCCATGAACTCGTACCTTCTTGAAATCGATCGGCTTCAAGGCATTTATTGTGAATAACTTTTTTTTTTTTTTTAAGCGGATATACTTTGTGACCTTGGCAGTTTTTTTTCCCCCCTAAGCTCGATCTTTTATCTCCATCAAAGTGTACAGGATCTTGCGCATACTCTCTATTCGTACACTCTTACCTTTCTTGCTAGCGATCCGGACTTGTTTCCTGCGAAGACATCACACAAATATTGACCCAACAGATTTCTTTTGAGAATAATTCGCTAGGTATAGAGAGAATAGTGAACATTGTTTGTTTTCTACCAGAACTACAGCTCGATTGGAACTATAGCCTATTGACCACGGCGTGGGGGTTTCGATCTTTCTTAAAATGATTTTCGCTACGTATTTAGTTTCAGTTTTTAATATTCTTTAGTTTCAATGTTCGTGAGCAAAAAAGGGGCCAACACCTGGAATCACTTTAGTCGGATGTTTTCTTTCCATTAGAGGTTCGTTTTCTCTTTTCGAAAATTTGCATTTAATATTTAACATTTTAAGCAATAAGGATTCACTTGATGGAATGCTTTATGTCTCTCCACTTTTACATCTTCAAATTGCTGAAATATTCTAAGCAATAGCAAGAGATCCAGTGGAAAGCGTGGGGGGAAGACAGAAATCGCTGGTGCAATTTAAGCGATGTAAACTTAAGTGTAAGAAATATGCATCCTACGACGGATAAAATACCAGATGTTATCCAGCATTGCGGACCCATCCATATATTCAATAAACTTAAGTGCTTTGATCAGCATGATATACGGACTAATAGCTCTAAATATTTATATTAAGAAGAGGCTTTAAAGAAGGAAGAAATTGGGATTATAGAAGGTTCGGAAAATATTAATTAGAGCGATTACCAGCAAAGCAAATGATATCCAAAATCGAGGATTCCAAAATCCTCGAGGTGTTTAATGCTGCTATCCAAAATCGAAGTGTTTAATAGTTTCCCTTCTGAGGAACGGTTCAAGATTCGCTATGAAAACTATGATTTTGTTAGCAGATGATAAAATTGGAAAGAGGCAGCAATTAATAGCAGCAGTTCCGGAAACATAGTAAGTCGGAGCATGGCGATGAGACTGGCCTACAATAAAAATCATCGACAGAAGACCTATTAACCACAGCTTTGCTGTTTTTAACATTGCCGGATGATTTGTCTCCTTAACTATAAACAGGTCGTCCAGGAGTTACCTCAGGAAAATATGTTTTTTTTTAGTTTTTCAATGTATGCAAAATAACAGGAAGTGACCATTTAATTTTCAGCTTTCTAGATTGTTTTCATTTCAACTCTACTACAGATGCTGAAACTACAAAAATACAATCGAATGATAATAAGAAATATTTGAGAACCTGCTTTTCTGTAAGAGGTTTTTACTAAATAACAAAAAGTTACAAATATGAAAAAATCAGCCGACCTTCTTTCAGTCTTTAATATATATATTTATATTTTATACAGTTAATGATAACATTATTCTAACAAAGTGATCATATATATATATATGACGATGATAAGTTAAACAATTCTCTTAATTAACGCTCATAAATCAAGAAGAACCCCTAAAGTATACAGAAGGAGGGTAACCTATTGTTTTATTCGGCTAATTATTTCAGTAGTTTCAGGCCAACTAATTCACCCTCGGCACAAGTCCAAACTAAAGTGGTATAGCTTTTTTTTTTTTTTCTAATCAAGTGGCCATCTGCCTCTTACCACCCTCCATTGGTAAATTACAGTCTTTCGGCTTTATGTTAATTTAAAACGAGCATAAAATAAAGTTTTGCCCTATTGATATAACTTCATTTTGACTCCGTTAATTTATAATTGTTAACAAATACTTGAAAGTTTATAAAAAATTTAAACAAAAAATTCTCGTCCGCAACTGTCACACGACTTTCTTTTTACTGCTGTTAAAACAATTATGTTATAAAATGACAGATTTTATTTAAACTTCAAATCTTACTCATGAATGTAATGATGATGCGGATGACAAGTTTCTAACTACGCAGCTAGTAAAAATGAATACATTGCAAAAAGAGAGCGAGGCAATACTAGCATTGCTCCAATCCTATATAACATTGGAAGTTTAACTCCACTAAAAATCCTATCCAAAATCAAATCAAAGTCATAATCCTATCCAACCAACTTCCTATAATCGCGGGAGTTTCTCAAGGCAGCATACTTGGACCCCTATTCTATTCCTTATATACATCAGACATCCCAGAACATTCAAATACCACAATATATACCCTCGCAGAGTACACGACAATCCTTTCCCCAAACAACTTAGAACCATTGAATCGCTTTCTACAAGAACTTATTCTACAACTGGAATCTTGGCTCTTTAAGTGGAAGATAAAAGTTAATCCATATGAATGGGGGGGATGAAAGCCGTATAGGCTTAAGCCCCGGGCCGATAGGCATCCAGTTTTAATAATAATAATCGATTGGGAAGGGAATAGCTAAGTGGTTAGTGTACTGGACTCTTTCGCCGAGGACCCGGGTTCGAGTCCAGCTGAGCTAACCTTAGATTTTTTTCTTCCTAAGAGCCTCTACAGCTCACTGTCCGGTGATGGTCAGTGTTGTCTGCAACGAGAGAATACTGTCCGGAGGCCGGCAGTGCATTGAGAAGGCTCCGGGCGCCAATGACCTAAGATGTTGAAGTGCCTTAAATAAAATAAAAAAAAAATAAGAAACAAATAATAATCCATAGAAAAATACACTGGGTAGAAAAATCATTATCACCGATCCACGTTAACCTTTCTCTAATCTCTTCCACAGACAACACACTTTATGGGTTTCCAGCTAGACAAAAGACTGACTTGGAATCCCCGCACCAGACTCAAACGAATTGAACTAAATAGACGGTTCGGACAACTCTCAACACTACTAGACAAACGATCCAAACTTATATTACAAAATGAAAGACTTCTCTACCTACTACTACTGAGAACTATATTTATTTAATTTTTTATTTATTTTTTTATTTATTTATTTCAACCTAAATATATCAAATACAAAAGGCACGTCAATAACAATACTTCATAAGAATGTATAAAATATTTACAAGACTATAGTATTATGTAAACTAAATTAGCACTGAACTCTAACCACCAAACAAACAAATATCAAACTATTCACTTTAGTTTAAAGTCGTTAATGCTCCAGTGAATTCTTTTACACTATAAAAACAGTTGGAAATTACAAACTTTTTCAAAATCATCTCAAATTTTCTTATTTCCAACTGTCTTATATTCACTGGGATTTTGTTAAAAATTCTTATTGAAACGACATTTGGAAGCCATTCTGTTTTTTTTAATCTTGTCACAGGTAAGTCAGTATGGGTCCTTATGGCGTGGAAATATGGGGAACAACCAAGCGTTCCAATTCCTACCGTATCCAGTGGTCAGGAATCCACCACAATCAAAAATCCTTCGGAAAATTGTCAATGCACCCTACTATGTTGCTAACCCCACCATCTATACTGATCTAAATAGTCCTTTCGTTAACCATCTAGCCAAAACTCGTTTTCTTAAATTCCATTCATCCATAACTGCTCATCCTAATTCTTTAATTTAGCAGCTTTCTCCAAACACTATTCCCCACAATCCAAGCAGGCGGCTGAAGATCACCTAATAGAATAATTCAAGATATGTAGTGCCATCGCATACACACAGACACACACACCCTCACACCTACACAGACCATTTCAAAAAATATATGTTTTCGTACTCAGAGGACCTCAAAACATGTATTTCCGGTGAAAACTCAATTTCGAATATTGACAGGTATCGCAATACTTTCTGTAATTAGATTAAGAGAAAATAAATGAAAAATTAAATCAACTATAACATAGTCAATAATATTAATAATCTAATTAACTAACAAAAGTTTTATTAATTATAATGTAATATATTAATAAAAGTAATTATCAAAGATAAACAATTAAATTATAAATAAAACTAAAAAAAAAAAAAAACTAGAAAGTATAATTGGGTTTATGCTTTTTTTTTTATTTATTACAATTACAGTTATAATTACAATTACAATTTCATTATTGCTAGTAGTAGGTCAGTTCATTTAAGATTGCTTGTTCTTATAACCTTTGTAATTTATAGATGTACAAATAATAATACTACCTATAACAGAAGTTTTCATGTGCGTTCCACATGGATTAATACAATATTAAATTGATTTAACTAAATGTAACGTCAAATAATGTTATCGATTTATTTATTATAAAAAAAAAAGGAAAAAAAAAGGATGTTTGCTATACTCACGAAATAGATTAACAAAAATAAATATTCTGTAGGTGCCCATTTAATATTTAATAAATCTTTAATATAAGTGCTTATACGTTTTTCTTTTGTGTTAAGTACCACAATTCATATCTCTTTGGAATGCAAAAAAATTACATTTTAATTACAATTGAAACAATCAACGAAACTATATAATATTCGTTATCAGATGATTTTTCTTTGTGGACCGTAAGTTGTAAGATGAAAACAAGAATTTGTTGGCTTATCGACCAATTCAAGTTAAAAAACAAAAACAAAAAAGTAACTTTTTTAATTGTTTTTTAATAATTAACAAGTTCGACGTTTCGGCCACCCCCCTTCTCCTGGCTTTCTGCATTACAACATACACCTTTCATTACAGACTTAGCAGTCCCACAGTGATCACAATTATGTATTTTGTGTTTTGTGTAATATTTTTCTCTTTATTTTTGTATTGTTCCTAAAGAAGGCAAACAAAGTTTGTCGAAACGTCGAACTTGTTAATTATTAAAACACAATTACAAAATTACTTTTTTGTTTTTTAACTTGAATTGGTCGATAAGCCAACAAATTCTTGTTTTCGTCTTATATAATATTTGTTTTATTTAAGGAAATGGCTTAACAGTTAGTTATTGTTAGTTTTTTCAGGCAATTGACCTATATTCACATGATACGATGGGTGGCTAGGTAGTAATCATTGATAACAATATACGCTACTTAAATTGCATGTCAAAATACAATTTATTGGTAACTTGACCAACAAATGAATGCAATACGTAAAAAGAAAAATATCAATATTCCTTGCTCTTAACTTTTTTCCCTAACTTATTATAGGGTGTACATAAATAAAAAAGACCGTTTTTTTAAACTAAAGAATGGACTTTAAAACCCATTCACATATGTCTGATGTTTACAAACACGATATTATATTAATCATTAAACACTGTTGAGTCTATCTATTCATGTTATGTCCTTTTCAGTTCAATTGTGGGCATTTTTAGGAAATCATGACTATGTCTTACGATATATAGAGTAATTTTATGTCACTACTGTAAAAAACAGCTGCTGAAGATATGCGTGCTCCGTGAGAAATCGAAGGGGAAGTAATCAGCCCGATGTTTGTTTCAAAAATTTTACAAAAAACCTGTCGAATCAAATCCAACCGCAAGTATTGGTGCACTTGCTGCAGAATGGCAATATCTAAAGACACGTTAGCCGCCATCTTCATACTATGGGAAAGATAAAAAAGGAGATGTAGTATTGTGGCTCATGAACTTACATCTTCAGCAGGCTGCCAGGAGAATGGATCTTGCCAACTTCTCTTTATAAAAAAAAAAAAAAAAAATACATCTGATAAGCGCTTCTACAAAAGAATAGTGACACATGACTGAGAAGTGGCTTTACTGGCAAAATCCTGAGTGTCAAGCCGGTTGGATCGTGGACAACTTGGCATTTCCAGTTGGTGCAAAAGAGCAATTATTAATTATTTGATATTCTGCGTTTTCTTGGAATTATAAAGGAGCAATTCATCACGAATTCATTCCCGATGGACTTTCTACGAATTCCGACCTTTATTGCCAATAACTCCTGAAATATGAAGCCCTCTTGGTAACATGTTCAATAAACTGCAAAGATCAAATTAAATTTTGGTCGCTCTCAACTTTTTTCCCTTAATTTATATGGGGTGTACATAAAAAAAAAAGACCGTTTTTTTAACTAAAGAATGGATTTTAAAACCCATTCACATATTATGTCCGATGTTTACAAACAGGATATTATATTAATATTAGTCTGTTTACGTATATTTCTATAAATATTATGTCCTTTTCAAATAGTCAGTTCAATTGAGAGCTTTTTAGACTATGTCTATGATATATAAGTAATTTTACGTCATTACTGGAAAAAAAGTATACAGCTGTTGAAGCTATACGTGCTCCGTGAGAAATCAGTCCGGTATTGGTTTCAAAACTTTTACGGAAAGTTGTCGAATGAAATCTAACCACAAGTACTCGTGCACATGCTGCAGAATTCGAAATATATAACCACCACATTAGACGCATCTTCCAACTATGGGAAATGTAAAATGAAGATCTAGGATAGTGCCACGTGAATTTACACCTTAACAGGGGTTACTCCACTTGGTTTCTCCACTGCATCATATAGGAGAATGGATTATGGCAACTTCTCTTTTAAAAAAATCCATCTGGTATGCGCTTCTAGAAAAGAATAGGACACACCATGAGAAATGGGTTTACTGGCAAAATCTTGAGACAGTTGGTCAACAGACCATCGAGACATATCGTGGACAAAGTGGACAAACCGGCATTGGTGCAAGAGAGCAATTTGAGGATCGATGTTATGCGTTTCCTGGAATTATAAAGGAGTAATTCATCACAAATTCATTCCCGATGGGCTTTCCACGAATTCAACCTTTATTGCCTTAATAGCTTGTTAGAATGTTTAAAAAAAATGGGCGCACGTTATTCAACTTTAGTCAGTCGCAAAAAAGTTTTGTTCCAGCAAGTAAAGGATCGCCACACACCTCCTGTCAGACTAAAGAAAAACTAAATAACTTGATGGCATTGCACTTCTTTTTCAGCTCATTCATTGTCCAGTCAGCTCCATCCGACTATTTGTTTCGGTTTATGGCACACACTTTCTTTGGGGGAGAAAATCTAATAACTTCACCGAAGTTGAAACTGGTGTGCAGCAGTTTTTTGATTCCAAACTCAAGGAATTATATCAGCGAGGTGACCATCAGCTGGCAGAAAGATTGCTTTATCACAATCGGCAATATTTCGAATTTTTATATCAAATCCATAAGAGATAATATAAAGTTTTTATTAATACAAAATTTTTATTTTAAATTGCTGCTAAAAATCTTGTTAAAATAAAAGAGGAAAGCAGTGGCGGAATTATAAACAAAAAAGTAGATATTTATCATTCATTAAAAAAAATTCTAAATAAGAGTCGGTCCCTTTTTACAATAGCAATAGATGAGACTTTGATGCATCAAAATTAATCATCATTTTGTTCAAATAAATGTTATCAGTATCAATAAATGTTAACAAATCTCATTTACATGTTAAAATTTTATGTAGAAGTTATTTTAAAATAAAGAAAGGATACCTTTATCTTGTGGAAGTATCCAAAAGTCTTAATAGACAAAATTGTAGATTTATTTATCATCACCATTAAAGTGGTCCCAAACTGTTATAGAAATAAACAAAAACAAACCTGTGCTATTGTAGCACAATAATAATTAAATAGGTTCCTTAACCAGTAGTGATCAATTAAAAATCTCAACGCCGGAACCGGTTGCCCCGGTGACTTGTGTGAACCGGTTCAAATGGTAAGCGCTCTCTCATTCTCACTCTCTCTCACTCTCTCTCTCTCTCTCACACACACACACACACACACATACACACACTCAATCGTTTTATCTCTTACTATATCTCAATGTGTTTCACTCTTTTACCCACACCAATATACTACTTACTCCTTTTTGCCACCTGTTGTTGTCTTGATGGTTAAGTCTTTTCTCTTCATTATCACTTCAACGTTATTTCTTCTTTTATTTCTTCTTTTCACATCTTAAGGAGTCATAATTCATAGACAAGTTTCTTAGTGAGGCTGCTTAGTGAAAACGATTTCTATGTATTCACATACTATTTTTTACTTTTCTTTTTTTTTCTTTTTTACTTTTGTTTTGTCCTTTTTAATTTCCACCTCCTCTGATGATCCAATGTGGAAAATATAGAAAAAAAAAAAAATTACTGGTTACTAATAAAAGGTTGGCGACAATATTTTTATTTTTATTATAAATAAAAGTAGTAGGAATAAATAAATAAAGATATATATATATATATATATATAATAAAAAAAACTCCTTGATTTATTTCTCAGAAATGGTGTAAGATCTTTTAATTTATTCCCATTCTATTGACACCACTGCATCATATAGAAAGAAATACTTAAACAAAAGATAATTTATTGTTTTTAATTAACGTGAAAGGTAATTGAAAAAAAAAAAAATTTAAGAATTGTTGAGTTCGTAAGTAAAAAAAAAAGCTCTGGCAGTGATTAAAGAAGGTTTTTAATTCACTAGTACACGAAGAAATCTTAAGATATTTCATTAAATTTTAAACACTTTCATAATAACTATATGCTTTGAAAGATTTATAAGGTTTTTTTTTTAATAAGTTTCAAAAAAACTTACAAAGAAAAATTATGAAATAACTTAGAATTATAAAATACCAGCTAGCTTGACATACTGTGTCCAGAATTGGGTATCAACCGTTTTTCTCGGACATTATTATCGTCAAAGAGAATTTCTTTTGAAAATGTGGGTAGGACTGCAATGCTGGCTGGATAACATCCAGTATTTTATCCGTCATATCATGCATATTAATAGTTTTCGTGATCGGTGTTGGATTTTCATCCATCGTCAGAGTAAATTCACCAAGTTCGTGTAGAGAGTTAGCACTTCAAAGAAATGTTTCTGTTACACTCACACTTGTTGGTTGTATATATGTGGGAAGGTTATAAGGTTATGATACTGTGTGTATATATTTCATGACATTATTTTCTAATGTCTAATCACAATTTATAATAATTCCACTTTAGAGTCAAGGGAAGAGGGTTAGCGCTAACCACTAAGTGGCTAGCATACTGGACTCCCACGCGGAGGACCCGGGTCCGAGTCCAGCTGTGCTACCCTTAGATTTTTCTTCCTAGGAGCCTCTACGCTCACTGTCCGGTGATGGACAGTTTGTCTGTAACGAGAGAACACTGACCGGAGGCCGGCAGTGCATGAGAAGCTCCGGGCGCCAATGACCTTAGATGGTTGACGCGCCTTAAATTAAAAAAAAAAATTCACATAGTCATGAAACACACACACACACACACACACACACACACACACACACATAGTAACATAATCTTATAACCTTCCCACATATTATATACAACCAACAAGTGTGAGTCTACAGAAACATTTCGTTGAAGAAAAACTCTCTACATGAACTTGGTAAATTTGCTCTATCGATGGATGAAAATCAGAAACCGGTCAAGAACAAAACTAATATGCATGCTACTGCGATGGATAAAATACCGAAGAATTTCTTTTTTTTTTTTTTACTTTCTCCTTTCTGAGTTTAAACCGGAAATTGAGGTCGTCAGAGTAAAAAAAAAATTATTTTTAGCGAATGATCTTCGCTAAAACAGGTGTGTGTTTTATTTGTTTGTTACGTGTGTGGAAACGAAAAATAGCAGGAAGCTTAAACTTGATATTCCAGTTTCCGGTAAAATCCATCAATCTGAAGTGTGAGTTTATTGAATTTTTTGTTTCAAGTTCTATTGAAGTATCTTCAAGTTTATTGAAGTTCTTTCTCGAAAACTGCCGCAACGATTTTCTTGTAAAGTTCAATTAATGTTTAAAGAAAAAAAAACCTATCCCCTTTATTTGAAACATTTTTGCGAGGTTCTGGGGAGCACGTGAAGCACTATGTTTCCCTTCAACATATCACTTCAGTACAATTTATAGGGCAACTATTTATAAAATATTAACTTACATTGGAAGCAATGCTAGAATTCTAAATCTGCAGAAAATCGATTAACCGGAAGTGCGACTTTACAGAGTAGAGTTTTGAGTTTTTTTTGGAATTATTTCAAAAACGACTTTAATGATTTCTTCGGCTTGGAATGCTCTGTACAGATATAATCGATCACTTTTGTTTTAAACAATTCCCTTCCCCCAAAATGGATTTTATGTAGTTTTGTGGTATTTGTAGCGTTAAATTTCAAATAACTGGAGTTGGTTCTATGCTATTGAGTCGCTTTTCACATCCCTTGAGTCACTTGGGTTGATAGATTGGTACTTGTCTCACCAATACCTCTAATTTTTGTTCGGATATATGAGTAAAATTAGTAGTTAAAAGTACATTTGTTATTTTATATATGTTTGTATTAATAGGTGTATGAGAAATTAATGTGAGTGTTTCACACAGTTTTTTTTTTTTTAGCAGAATATTTGCGAATTGATGTCCAGGGGCAGCGTACCTTAGATTTTTCTCCCTTTAAAAGCTCTTCCTGCTATGGGCTATGTTGTTTCTAACAAGACAGCTTTACCCAAAGAAAAGACTAATTATTCTCTGCTTCTATTATCTCCAAGTAGTTTTCTTCCACACTCATTTTTGTATCCAAGATTTTCTCGCTATCCGCTTCCAGAAGTCCATTTCGATCGCTAACATTTTTCTCGGAGATCATCCATGATGATTAATAAGTCTCTGCCTTATAGATAATTTCAGTTTGGATAATTGTTGTAAAAGTATGTTAATTATTCCATTATTCCATTAATGAATAAATTCTTATAATATTTAATCTCTTGAGAGTAAGAAAGTTTTTTTAATCTCTAGAGTTTAAAGTAATCGCGGTAGTGTAGCCAACTTTTAATATTTACGAAATCAAATGAACTTTAAAGTTTCGATAAGGTTCTTTGAAAAATGTATATTAATAAAGTTATTAACATCAGTATTTTTTTTTTTTTTAAATTTAAGGCGCGTCAACATCTATGGTCATTGGCGCCCGGAGCTTTCTCAGTGCACTGCCGGTCTCCGGACAGTGTTCTCTAAGTTACAGACAACACTGTCCATCACCGGACAGTGAGCTGTAGAGGCTCCAAGGAAGAAAAAATCTAAGGGTAACACAGCTGGACTCGAACCCGGGTCCTCCGCGTGGGAGTCCAGCACGCTAACCGCTTAGCTATTCCCTTCCCTAACATCAATATTTGTTTTTAAAATTAAATTATTAATAAAATTCAATATTTAATAAAATTTAATTATTATTATTATTATTATTATTATTATTATTAAAATAATTAAAAAAAAATTTGAAAAAATTATCGAACCCTTCGTGTTCAAGTAAGGTTCAACTAGCAGCGCTATTACTCTAAATAATAATAATATTATTATTATCATATTAATTAGTTAATAAAATAATAAAGTAAGCTTTAGTAAATAATATAATTAACCCACATTATACTAAAATTTTATAATATTTCGGGGGAGGTAGCTTTCAATAATATTTAAAAAAAAAATTTTAGTAGATATTACTAGAAATAGCAAAGTGGTTACTTATAGTAAAGTGGATTTTTTCTCACATAACGGGCTAGCACAGTGGTAGCGTGAGCGACTACTAATAATACAGGCTACTAATAATACAGCGGGTAGGTTCGAGACCCACCGCTGTAGAATATTTTTCGCTATATCCCCTTTTAAACAGAAGGTCAAAATTAAAAATCACCTGTGGTAAGCTGTTATACATTTCACTAATTAGACCTGTAACAATGTATGCCTGTCCTGTACGGGGTGGTGCAGCAAGTTCCAAATTAAAACGGATACAGATTCTTCAAAATAAAGTTGTATGCATTATAACGAATGCAGCCTGGTTCGTGCGAAATCAACAGCTTAATAAGAAACTGCAACTACCAACAGTGCACTAACTATATGAAGACAACATCTGTCAACTTTATAAGAAATCTACAAAACTCTAATAACGCGACATTATCTCAAGAATCGGTCATAAACTAAACAACAGAAGACTTAAACCTAGACAGATTTAAAGTAGTCTTTATAGACATTAGTGTATAATACGTTAAATAAATTAATAACCTGTTTCAATTTCAGTTCTGTGAAATGTTAAATTTCAGTTGTTATTTTTGTTATTTTACTCATTATTTATACCTAATCATGTATAGCATTGTAGATTCCTGGTCTGGTTGTAATCTGTATTAAATGAATTAGAAAAAAAAAATGAATTTTTTCGTTCATTTCTATTATCACTCCTAATGACGGACACAATGATGATCTTATGGACAAATCTGTATTCGAATATATATAGTGCCATCATACTTTCATGATAAATAAATGTCAGTTTTCACGAAATTACATTATAGTTAAATTTTATTAAAAAACGCGGAATGATACTAAAGTTTGCCCTTATCCTTAATAATTTAAACGACAAGGTTAAACAATAAATGTTTGGACAGGTGTCTCAGTCAACCTGGTCGAATTGTCTGAAACTAAGCAATAGAGTAAAAATACCAATGTTACCGTTCTTTTGTTAAAAATAAACCCCCCTCCTTTTTTTTTTTTTTTGTTTAATTGATACTTAAACTTATATAACTTTATAATAAAATACTCATCTGGTGTTCAAATAACCAACCTGTTTGCATTATTAAATCGTTTCACCTCACGCGACTCCACTTTAATCTATTCAAGCGTGAGAAACCAACAAGTACTTACACATACACTATATATATATATATGTGTATATAATATAATATATACTTTTCTTATATTTGCTAATAATAGTAATAATGATTATAAAGCTCTTTTTATTGTATAAAAGTTAAACCTGTTATTGGGTCAAACGTTTTCACAATTACTATTACATGACATATTACAATACAACGCGATGGTGTACAAATAATCATTTGTTATGAACTCTTTATAAAAAAAACTGAATGTATAAAGTATTTCACTTAATTTCTCTTCGTTTTGCCAGATATTACATACTATTTTTTTTTTTAATTGCTATCTGAAAGGAGGACAGTAAAGATTTCTTTCTGTACAATTTGCTTTTTATAAAAAAGTATTTAATTCATAATTTTTAATGTAGGTATTCAAAATTTGTTATAAAAATTACAGAGTTCTAGGGAAAGAAATTTAGCTCAATAATAAATCGCTGGAATGGAAGGCGAAGACTCCTAATCACTCCCTCCCCTATGAACTTCTTCAGTTTCCTGTTGTCAAGTAATAGGGCACTCTACTCCTTAACAAAAGAACACTATCCGGAGGTCGGACAAAGCATTGAAGTCGACCACAGTTGATTCTTAAAAAACAAAAAAATTATCGAACCTTTCGTGATCAAGTAGCAGCGCTAGTAGTCTAAATTAAAGATCTAGAAATTAATTCATCAAGAGCTCTAAGTCATCATAAACAAACAATAACTACAGGGACGGGAAGTTCATTTCAGTTAAAAATATGCTATACGGAGTATTCATTCCACCCTCAATAGTGGTAGTATGTATATATATGTGTAAAACGTGTTCATTTTGGGTTGAATGTATTTATTAGAATGAGTGTATATATTTGTGAAAATTGTCGTATGTTAGAGATGTTTTAGAAATAATGATTTCCAAGTCCGAATGGTAATTGATGGAGCTGACCGAGCAGTATAGTTGGATTTCCAAAGCAGTTTGTGTCGGCGCTAATAATAACCATGGCACACATAAAAACAATTATAAATAATAAATTTATCATACCAGATAATACTACCTTCCATAGATTAGAATATGACAAAAGCAAGATGCTCGATATTCCAGAAAAGATTAGGGGGTTGGAATGACCGATACTTCGAAGCTGAAGCTCTGAGACAGACTACTTAAATTGCATAGCAAAAGTTGAGGTAGATATCTTTATTTTGGTTACCATAATATATTAAGAGTTAGCATTACATATAACTATTATACTAACCCTGGTATATTTTACCATGTTAAGTGTAACGGCAATGGATTTGATGCACGTTTCAATATTACAAATTTGAGTTTGTCTAAAACCAAAAATATTAGCGTAATTTCATCATGTCGGTTGGGGAGATGTTTTTTGCTAGTTCTGTTGATACAGACGTTTAATGCTACTATCAACTTAAAACCGCTAAGTATCTCTGGCAGTTTTTGCTCCATTTATTAAGGAAAGAAATGAAATTGATAATATATTCGTTTTAAGGGAGATCTCTCTGATTGTTCTGTCTCAATCTGAACAATCAATGCACTAATTAAGTGTAGAAATCAAATCCACAACATATTCGTAAGTTTTTTAAATAGAAGTTGAATTCTACCATTTCAGCCAAAGATTAATCGCAATAGCAATATAATTGCCTTAAGAGAGACTTAATCCTTGCCGATTGGGTTAGAAGGACTAACCAAAATTGCATGGAACTTTTGAGAACTAATTAAAGCATTGAAAATAATGACATCATTACTCCATAATATGAAATAACTCCATCCTGGAGAAAAAAAATTAATTACCACCGAAGGTGGAGGAAAAAACTTCCAAGATTGGATAGGCTATTAAGTAATTGTTTTAATGCAATAAATAAATAAATAAATAAAAAGGTTACATTAATGGAAATAAATATAAAAAAATATGTAGGGTAACAATGAAAGATATGTAATAAAACTTAATTATTAATAAGGAAATAGTTTATAAGTATGCAATTATTGTAGTAATGATATTGTAGATGTACTTGCCAACACTATATAAGTAGATACAGAATGTATTTATTTATTTATTATTATTTTTTTTACATAAATAATTAGTTAAGAACAATATCATAATGTTATTGTTCAATAAATGTCATTTCTTTTTCTGTAACAATTGTTTTAAATCAACAATTTTTTTCTACTGTTATAAAATGTATTGTAGTTAAACTTAATCAATCTTTATTTGTAAAATACATTTATATATATATTTTTTCTATGCATACCGTACATATTAAACTACCATAAACTGAAGGTTTATGTTCATTTTCAAGGAAAACTGCGCAATAAGTTTTGATTGAAACTCATAATGTGTAAATCATTTTTGTTCATTTATTTTTATACATAATTACTACAGAAGATTTGATCATTAAGTTGCCAACAACTAAAGAATTTGTTAAGAATTCGATTTCCTTTGTTTATAGGCGCGGCATAATGGTTATTGATCTTAAATTAATTAAAAGATCATTCAAAATGTTGCGGATAGAAGAGGATTAAACAAACAATCTCTGCAAATTAGTCCAAGATTAGGGGTTTTAAAATTTCTAAATATTCCAAAATCGGTGCATGAACCTTATAGATCGCTGTAAATCCCAAGCTGTAAATTATTGCTATCTCCTATTTGTTGCATGATATATTATTTGTTAAATTGAGTGGCTGTCAAGTGTGAAATTTTCAAAAATTCACCGGAAAGACATGTTTGGAGATTTCCTGGGGAAAAAATGCTGGTGTTATATCATTATTATTATTATTATTATTGTCTGTGGGGAAGGACCAAATCCTACGCTATCCAAAGCCTCATATCATATAGCTACCCCAAGAAAAACAACAACAGACCGGGTCTAGAACAAATAACCAGACTCGGCACCAACCCATCTAAGATTCACCGCAGTTCGAACAAATCGGACAATAACATTAAAGGGAAGAGTGTCTAAGCTCTTCCAGAGACATCCTGCTTCCGACCAAAGATCCTGAACCTAATTTACTCAAAACCTAAGCAATCTGTCATAAGATGAATGGGTGTTTCCTCCTCTGTCAGACAGACTCTACAAATGGGATCCGTCTTGAGCCACATTCCTTAAGCCACAACGTTCAATAAGGAATCCAACCAGAAGTCTGAGAGAATTCCATGAAAGGCAAAGCAACGTCTGCCCGGACCCCCAATTTGCATCATAGTCAAGCACTGCCGACAGTCCACTGTGCTCATACATAGGGATGAATGCTGTGAAGTTATCCATGACTAGCCGCTTGACTGACATAGATGTATCTAAAGAAACACCTATAGCAGGCTCGGGACCAGTAAAAGGGAGTAAGGCGTCTAATTTGGCAAACTTATCCACCTACTCATTCCTAAAAATTCCCATATGACCTAGCGCCCAGACTAGAAGCACATCATTCAAAGAAGAAAGCTCTCCTAGTCTTTCTAATACATTCTAGTACCAACTTACCGTATATCTTATCCCAAAGTTTCGTTCAAAAGGCCCGCAAGGGGTATCTGTTGCATGCAGTTACTTGGAGAGTAGTGACCCCACGGGTTACCACAGCTCAGTATTCCATGCACTTCATCAGAACTGTACACAATACACTTAAACTAAATACACTTTACTCTTTACAGACAAGGACAAACACAGTACACAAACTAGGGTCTCCGTCCCTAGTTAATTGGCGAAAGCCAAGGGAGAAGGAAGGGAATAGCTCAGTGGTAGCGCGCAGGACTAGCAACGCGGAGGTTCCGGGTTCGAATCCATTATTATTATTATTATTATTTGTCTATGGGGAGGGACCAAACCCTACGCTATCCAAAGCCTCACTGGGCCCATATAGCTACTCCAAGAAAAACACCAACAAACCGGGTCTAGAACAAAAATCCAGACCCGGATCTAATCCTTCTAAGATTCACCGCAGTCCGAATAAATCGGACAATAACCTTAAGCGGAAATAGCCTAAGCTCTTCCACAGACATCTATTTCCTCCAAACTAATTTCCTTCACAACCAAGGCAATCAGTCATAAGATGGATAGGTGTTTCGTCCTCTGTCTCACAGAATCTACGAAATGGATCCGGCATGAGCCCTATTATGTAGAGATGTCTCCTAAAACCACAATGTCTAGTAAGAGATCCAACCAGATGCCTGAGAGCGCTCCGTGAAAAACACAACAACGTCTCACTAATGGCCTTGTCCGGATCCCCGATGAGCATTTTGGACTGCCGAAAATCAACTGAGCTCATCCATAAGGATGAATGCTGTGAAGCTGTACATGTCTGGAAGCCTGACAGACAAGTGCCAGAAGACACGCCAACAGCAGGCTCGGAACCAATGAAAGGTAGAGAGGCGCCTAATTTAGCCACCTATCCACCTCCTCATTCCCGAAAATTCCCATGTGACCTGGCACCCAGACTAGAAGCACATCCTTCAGAGAAGAAAGCTCTTCCAGTCTTTTAGAACATTCTAATACCAACCTGGAACTGAATACACATGAACTCAGCGCCTTCAGCGCAGCTTGGCTGTCCGAGCAGATACAAACACCTTTTAAATAGTGTTACGTACCGTCTCATCTAAGACACAACAAAGAATAGCATAAACCTCAGTCTGAAAGACCGACTTGCTCCATTCTCCAAGAGATACTGTCAAATAATCTCTGGACTCAAAATAGTCCGCAGCTCCAGACTTACCATCCATTCTGGAACCGTCCGTGGAACACCGGAAGTAATTATCAGGTATCACGCCAGACGGATCCAATCTTGACCAATCTTCCCTAGAGGGTAACCTGACACTGTAAAAATGCTCGAAAACAAAAGTCTTCAGCATTCTATCAGAAGGAAAACCTGTAACTGGAACCTTCAAAAGCAACTCGCAATGAATGGTAGAGTGACAAATACTGGGTTCGAATCCAGCATGATGCCTTTAGGTTTTTTCTTCCTAGGGGCCTGTACAACTCATTGTCCGGTGATTGTCTGTAGCTAGAGAACCTTGCTTGGAGGTCGGCTGTGCATTGGAGAAGGCTCCGAGGAGCACAATAGATCTTTTAGGTCGCAGTGCAATAATACCCTACAACAGTCTTCAATCTTCTTCGTTCAAAAATCCACTGAATGGAAAAAGCGACTTCAGTGACTATTATTTTTTCGCAGGATTTTGGATTTTTTCTTTCATCTTCACATACTTGATACACACATGAAGGCCTATCACTTGTTCTTAAATCATTTTTCTAGGAAAATTAAGTTTTGGATGTTTCCGGGAAAGCGGAAGAGTTTGCAGTGTTTAGTGTCCCTCTCTAAAGGATAACTTCTTACACTAAATAGTTCTATCATGAATATAATAAAAAATATTATTAAGGTCCATTAAAAGCATTGCTACAATTTCAAATTTGAAACGAGAAAAATAGTTAATAAATTTCTAGAGATTTCTAGATAACATCCAATTCGCAAAAATATAAACAAAATCAAGTAAAGTAAAGTAATGTTTATTTTTCCAGGCGGGCTTAACGTCCAACTACCAAATTAGGTGCCGTGGACGGGGGCTGAAACACCTATTTTTCTATTAACATTTTTTAAACAAATATAAAATTTAGCAGTTATACGCTGGACTCGAACTGAGGTCCTCCCACTTACAATTCCATGCTCATAACCACTACACCAATACTCGCCCCAAATAAAATCAAGTAATAATATAGATAAATTCTATAAGGTGTTATTATAATTGTTAAAATGAAGTTTATTATAAATGAAAATATAAATATATTATAAACTATCATTAAACAATAAAGTAAAATAAAGCTTTATTGAATTATCAGTATAATTAATAAAGATAACACTTAAAATTATAATATTTACATAGTTATAAAAAAAAAAAAATTAATTACTCATTTTTATTAATTAATACAACGTGATATTATAATGTTTTATAAATTTTATATCTATTATTATTTTTATTAATTTGTATTATTTATTTTATATTAAAACTAATAAAATGATTACCTCATAGGTTTTTTTTTTGTTTCCTGCTTATTTTGCAGTGAAGTTTTAAAACAAAATATAAAAGCTTGCATTTTTTAAAAAGAAGGCTTTATAGATTTCTTCTTTGATTTTTAATTCAAAATATGGGAACTTCGAGGAAATATATATTGATAATTGGAATTTCGTCGTTAAGTTATAAATAATATTTCCTGAGTAAGCTAAATTACAAATTTTATTAACTTATTCATAGTATGATTATCAAATCTGGGACGTTTATTTATTTAAAATGTTCAAAGAAAAAAAGTTTATTCAAGAAATTATATTTTACAGAATTTGTTTCATTTTTCCACTCTTCGTTTCATTTGTTCCACCCTCCACTCTTTGTAATATACTGGAACAGAAATGGAAGAAGACACACTATTTCAACGTTATGTTTTACATGAATGTTCGCGACTGGCAGAGACGCAACTGGAAACAAGACGCGGCTAGAATTATATGTGGCGGGGACATCATGTGGGAGGCAGCATCTACTCCAGGACCAATGGAGTGAAACCTGATTTGCATGTCTCTATGGAGGGAGTAATCCTTTTGTCCAATCAGACGATTGAATGTAAATATAACATTTCTCATCTTTTTTTTTTCTTCTTTTTTTTATAATCCACAATGAACATCTTATAAATCATGTCTTTCTTTGTTTCATTTAAAATTCTGTTTAATTAAAAACTATCACACTGTCCTCGGGACATACTTATTCATTAATGCTGTCAAACAAATATTAATTTCTTTAGATTCGAAATCTCTGATAAAAAAATTGATAACTTTAAAATATTTTCTGAGGCACATATAAATGTGATCATGTATAGAATATACAGAGCACTACTTTGAGAATTATTTATTAAAGTAAACTAAAAGGAAACGCTTGGCAGAATTGTATCCTCATTGGGATACTTGTAGTGAGCACGTCATTGTGTACTCAACTTCTCAAAATTACAACCCTAAATCAATCAAATCTGCATTTTATGAAAAGAAAACGCAGACATCTAAACTCTGAATAAAGAAAATGAGAAAAATTGTAAGCAAATGAGTGTAGCTTTTAAAATTTTATCACGCTGCTAATTTAAAGGACGTTGATATAGATATAAGAAATTTGTAACAGAATTAATCACCGTGTGAATTTACACCTCAATCCTCACCGTTTGAATGAATCAATCACGTGAATTTACAAATTTACACCTCAGCACGAGGCTCAACATAGATTCCGGCAACTTCTCTTTAAAAAAAAAAAAAAGCCTTCTGGTATGCGTTTCTACAAAAGAATAGTGACACCTCATGAGAAGTGGGTTTACTGGCAAAATCCTGAGACAATTGGTCAATGATTGATTCATAGACAAAGTGGACAAACCGGCATTTCATGTTGGTGCAAGAGAGCAATTTGAGGATCGATTTTTTTGATTTTTCTTGGAATTATAAAGAAGTAATTCATCAGGAATTCATTCCCGATAGACTTTCCATAGATTCCGACCTTTATTGCCAATAACTAGTTAGAATATGCTAAAATAGGTTAGATAGATTACTAAAAAATGGTCCCACCAATGGTAGCTATGGTCAATCGCAAAACAAGTTTTGTTCCAGTAAGTAACGCCACACCTGCTGACAGACTAAAGAAAAATTGGGGAACTTGATGACAGACTTAGCTCAATCCGAATAAATCCATGGCACACTTTTCGGAGAAAAAACTTTTTGATTCCATACCCAACGAATTTTATCAGCGAGAGATCCAACACCTTCCAGAAAGATAGCTTACAACAGTCAATCACAATGAGCTATATTTTGAACATTAATAAAAAAACCATCAAAGATAATTTTTTTTTTTTAATTGAAAAACGGTCATTTTTATTTTTAAACACTCCAGTATATTATTCCATACAAATAGTAGTGGCTTTAACTTATTAAAAAAACAAACTTTTACAAAGTTAGCAAATTATAATTTTGTAATAAATTTATGCCTTATTAATTCTTGCAACGTTATTTCATAGTCATACTGTTGTTTGATTGATCTAACTTGTAAAAATATTCAAAGACTGTGTTGCTGAATTGAGTTAGAGCAAATTCCATAAGTTCTACAATTAGCAAAGTTACTTTAATTCCGATTTTTTGGAGAAAATGTAACTATATATTTAGAATCGAATATGGAATCGATTAGACTGGAAAGTAGGACAAAACTTTTCTTCTTATTCAACTCCCATAAACGAAAGGTCAGCTCATTTTTTGAATTGTGAACACAAACTTTTACAAAAAAAAATAAACAGAAGATAAACCCAGCTGAAAAAATATTCAGTGTAGCTTTAGGTAAATTAAGATAACAGTGATTTCTGTGAAAAGAAAATTACCTTCTTCAGAATCCATTTAAGGTACTGTTTTGTTTGTCTAAAAAATTTGAGAAGGAAATTATTCCTTTCTAAATGATCAAACTAAATTATTACTTTAGAGAATGGATTAGTAATGTTGTCATGATAGTTCATAAAAGATTATGTCCAGGTGTATGTGTGTTTAAGTATTCATTACTCCAATACATGAGTTAATGAGCAAATCCACCGTTCACGTATTCTATGTAAATTCTTGTAATTATATTCTACATACAATTTTATTATTTATTTCTTTTCTTAGGTTTATTATGTATTTTTTAACCTTCTTCTCTTTAAATGGCAAACTTAAAATTCTAGGTGATCCGACACCAAGGTATCGTTCAGTATCCACGATTTTCCCTTTGTAATTTTTCCTTTAACCTATGTAATGGGCGCACGGCGGTATTCTTTGTATTGGACAAATGGTAATTTTTTTTATTTTATTTAAAACTAACAAGCCTGGAGATCCCTTTTTTATCTTACTTGTAAAGTCTTTACACTTTTAGGTAGGGTTAGAAACAAGCAAGTAACAGATGTTGCCAGTGGTCCTTAATACAAAGACCTGTGCATTTATAGATTTAATTAATTAGTTTAATTGCACAAGTTTATTTTAACAAGCAGTAACCCATAACTAGAGAAACCTCTTGAATGAGGCACTGTATAAATTTGCCCGGTTGGTATTTGGGCTCAACAATGACTAGACTAGTTTTAAATAAAGTAAGGACCCAAACAGAAGGATAGTAACAGTAGGAGCAAAGTAGGATACAGTTTGAATAAACAGGTACTTAAATTTTAATGCCAAATCTTAATCCTGTTTAGTTTTTTCTCCTTCACAACTGTATGCATAATGTGTTCGAATATTCGGACATGCTCAGGTATTTTGTTTTCCTTTTAGAGGATGTAAAAACTTGGATTGATAATGACTGGGAGATAAGTGGAAGAAGCCTTTTCTTAATACTTATTATTTCCTTTCTATTTTCACCTTCTTAGAAGATCTGTGAAGAACATTTTCTAATTTCTTTTATGCCTTGCCAAAAAAAATTTAAAATTGCCATCAGTAAACTACTTCAAATTTGAGGAAAATCGGTTAACGGAAAGTGCTACTTTACAGAGTATGTTTCTGAGTTGTTTTTATGGATCTTTCTTTGATCACGATTGGAATGCTAACTACACAGATAGAAACCTATGTATAAACAATTGATTTAAGGATAATGCGGAATTTGTGGCGTTCAATTTCAAATATTATATAAGTATGGTTCAATGTTATTGGCGCTCTCTTGTGGCCTACAAGGCAAACACAACTATTAACTGTCGATAGGTACTTTTCCACCCTTCATCGATATATTTATGTCAGGACATCTGAGTAAAATGTAAAATTTATTGAAGTTCCTTACTGACAACCTACCTACCTACCCCTTGGCGCTACAAACCTACAAGGACCTGGGCCTCCTCCACTATTCTTTGCCATTCGGCTCTGTCATGGGCGTACCTCCGCCATCTTCTGACACCCATCCCTCTCAAAATTTCTTCCACACCATCCAACCATCACATACGATGCCTCCCTCTACTACGGCTTCCTCCTGGCTTTCCTTCCAAAAGTTTCCTTGTAATCCTGTTTTGTGGCATTCTTTCCACATGCCACCTTAACTGGTTCTTGCTTACAAAAGATACCAGGTCTGGTTCCCCGAACATCTGCCGAAGCTTCTCATGTCTTCTAATTTTCCAGCGCCCACTTTCGCAGACAGGTCCAAATATTCGTCGGAGTACTTTTCTTTCCCATATGTTAAAGAGCTTTTTCAGTAGCCTTTGGGAGTACCCAACTTTCACAACCATACGTGACCACAGGCCGAATGATTGTTTTGTAAATAAGGACCTTAGCTTTGCTTGTTAAACTTCTGAATTTCAACGGTTTCTGGAGAGCCAAGTAGATTAGATTGTTACAGAGTATTATTGCATTGTGACCTGAAAGATCTATTGTGCCCCCCCGGAGCCTTCTCCAATGCACAGCCGGCCTGCAAGCAGCATTCTCTAGCTACAGACATCACCGGACAGTGAGTTGTAGAGGCTCTTAGGAAGGAATAAATCTAAGGGCAACATGCTGGATTCGAACCCGGGACCTCCGCGTTGCTAGTCCAGCGCGCTACCACTGAGCTGATCCCTTCCTTCTCCCTCGGCTTTCGCCAATTAACTAGGGACGGAGACCTTAGTTTGTGTACTGTGTTTGTCCTTGCCTGTAAAAAGTAGAGTGTACGTATGTAGTTTAAGTGTATTGTGTACTGTTCTAATGAAGTGCTGGAGTACTGAGCTGTGGTAACCCGTGGGGTCGCTACTTCCCAAATAACTGCTTGCAACAGATACCCCTTGCGGGCAGAGAGCGAAGTAACATCTATTGCCTGCCGCCACTCGTGCTTTTATTTCTTCTACAGTTTCGTTTTATTCAGTCACGAGTGCTCCCAGATATTTAAACTGGCTTGAGGAATATTTAAACACGTGATTTCCAAGGCACACACTGGATTCCACCCGACCTGGTCTCCTAGAGGTTTTTAAATAGAAAGTCTTCTCGTCATTTATTTGCAGACCCATTTTGCTTGCTGCAGCTTTGAATTCTTCAAAAACTCCAGCTAGCGTTGACACCGATCGAGCTGACAGCATAACATCGTCTGCATAAGCTAAATGTTGACTCATTCTATTGTAAATAGTACCATTCGGGTTAGTGCGAATAGCACGTACCGCCACTTCTAGGGCTATATTAAAAAGAGTGGGGGAAAGGGGGTCACCTTGCCTCAAACCGTCCTTAACTGAGAATGAATCCGACAGTAATCCTTGCACCTTAACTTTACAGCTGCTACCAGCAAGTGTCTTTTTAGTAAGCCTAACCAGTCTCCTCGGCACTCCCAGAGTAAGCATGGCCTTCACTAGTTCCGCACACTTAATACTGTCGTAAGCCTGCCTGAAATCCATGAAAAGATGGTGAAGTTCAATAGCAAATTCGTAGGACTTTTCAAGCTTCTTGGATTGTTGCGAATCCTCTTACTGACAACAGTAAGAGAAAATGGTGTATGAGTTTAATAACAGATTGTTTCGACTTATATATTTTTTTAATAATTAACTTTTCATTTTGTTTTGTACTTAAAACCTTTGTATTAAACATTTATTCCATTAGCTACTTGTTACTAACCTTCGTAGTTTCTTCTTTATTTTTTGGCAAATAAGATGAAGATTTTGTAATAGGGCAGGTATTCTTCTCAGCTAGCCAAGTTTGATAACTAACTTACCTTTCACCAGCGGGTAGACTATTTATAGCTTCTTTATGATAAAGTTTGTTTGTTTTTTGATTTATTGATATTTACAACTGCAAAAATACACTGCAACAAGTAAATGTGTTAAATGGCAATCTTAAATAACAGGAGTGTGAATTGGAGAAGACATCCAGCGAAGGCACTCCACTATCTTGAGTTATTGTACAAGGTGGTCACGGGGCCATCTTCTCTTCAGCCGCCTGCGTGGATTGTCGGAAATAGTGTTTGAAGAAAGCAGGTGAATTAAAGGATTAGGATGAGCAGTTGTGGATGAATGGAATTTAAGGAAACGAGTTTTGGCTAGATGGTTAACGAAAGGAATGTTTAGATCAGTATGGATAGTGAGGTTAGCAACATAGTAGGGTGCATTGACAATTTTTCGAAGGATTTTTGACTGAAATGACTGGATACGACGGGAATTGGAACGCTTGGTTGTTCCCCATATTTCTAAGTCATATGACCATATAGGTCTCAGTAGTAGTAAGAAGAGAAGTCTTTTATTTTGTAATGTGAGTTTGGATCGTCTGTCTAGTAGTCTTGAGAGTTGTCTGAACAGTCTGTTTAGTTCTAGTTGTTTGAGCCTAGTGTGGGGATTCCAAGTCAGTCTTTTGTCTAGCTGGAAACCCAGGTAACGTACGCTATTTACGGGAGAGATTAGAGTATGGTTAATGTGGATCGGTGGAAGGATTTTTCTACCCAGTGTAAATACGATATATTTACTTTTTTGTGGGTTAACTTTTAATTTTTCATTTTAAGAGCCAAGATTCCAGTTGAAGGATATGTTCTTGTAGAGAGCGATAGCCATTCAAGGGTTCAAAGTTTAGAGAAAGGATTGCAGTATCATCTGCGTAGGTATATATTACGGTATTTGGGTGTTCTGGGATGTCTGAAGTATATAAGGAATAGAAGAGCGGTCCAAGTATGCTGGCTTGAGGAACTCCAGGGAGTATAGGAAGTATTGGAGAAAGGGCCGGTACCCTGACTAACTTGGAAATATCTGTCGGTTATGTAGGATTTTAAAATTAAATAGTAGGTGTGTGGGAGAAATCTCTGAAAGTTTAAACAGCAAGCCCTCATGCCATACCCTATCAAATGCTTGAGCAATGTCAAGAAAGACACTCGGGCAATACTGCTTTCTTTCAAGAGAAGATGCCATAGCTTCTTCTACACCAAGTCCTTGTTGGTTTGTAGAATGATTGGAACGGATACCAAATTGATGAATCGGAATGAGTTTTTGGGAATCAGTAATAGGATAAAGTCGCTTTAAGAGTAGTTTTTCTAGTATTTTGGCAAATATAGGAAGTAAACTAATTGGTCGATAGGATGAAGGATTAGCGAAAGGTTTATTGGGTTTAGGGATCATTTTGATAGTAGAAACTTTCCATAATAAGGGGATGTTGTGCGAAGTACAGCGTTATAGAGGTAAGTTAGATAGATCAAGGCTTTTCTAAGTAGATGTTGTAGAATTTTAGTAGTTATCAAATCGAATCCAGAGATTTTGGAAGTAGACGTCGTATTTCGAAGGATATGTCTGATGGAGTAAAGGATTTGGGTGGCGGAGAAAGTCGGAGGGGAATATGTAACTGTTCGTTGACGTATGTTGTATGTTGATCATCTTGTTGATCATGCCACATGGCATGAATATGTTCTGAAGATGGGAAGCGAGAAGATAAGCTTATGTTAAAGAATAGATAAAACTGTCACGTTGAAAATTGTCACTAAATGTTTCGAAACCAAACTTTATAATAGAAATATAACACTTACATTTTCAATTTTATAATTATCTATTATTTTATTTGAATTGTCTTATTATTTCTTGCTTCCTACTAATACTAAAGTAATAAAAAGGAACGTAATATAATTTTAAAATATTACAAAAAAAAAAGAAAAGAAAATTAAGTAATTTAAGCAGCAATTAAATGTAATTGTAAACAATATAATTGTTAGTAATTTATTTATTTTTTTAATTTTTTTTATTACTATTAATTGATAAATATTACATTAAAGTTTACTTATTTTTAGTTTTTGTTTTTTTTTGGGGGGGGGACGGTTCAGCGAACGGAGGAGTTCAGTATGATAGACAAAGTTATAGGGGTCATATTTCTAAATATGCGCCCACTTCAATAACATTAGTTAATTATATCAATCTAGTGTAATGTTTAATTACTAGTTTAATACGTATGTTATAATCAACAATATTTACTAGTTAATGGGCTAATTATGCTATTATATTAGTTAAACTTATCATTTAATTAATTTTCAATAAAGAAACATTAATTATTTTTTATAAGGTAAACAAATTTTAATATTTTAAATTATACAAATAGATATATTGAAAATGGTAAGTGCGTTTTTAGGAGGATACAACTTCCCAGCTAAAACACTTAAGAGAATGGAAAGTATCCAAAACTACCATCGACAGGGAGAATTTTTTGTTGCTAAATGATCATAGGAATAGTTGACAAATGAAGAAGAAGAATCAAATTATCTGTTAAAAGGTCAACCAAAGTAGGATATGAGAAATTCCCCAACAATTATGTCCCTATAATAGGTCGCATCATTTCCTATTTCTTACGTGATAAATAAAGACAAATAGATAAAAAAAAACCTCTAGGCTTTGTTGTTTGCACCAAAAATGATTTAAATACCTTAAATGTTTATTAATGTTGCTAATGCATGTTTATTAATATACGTTTGCTTCTTCAACTCTTTATTATGCTCAATTATTTTAAGAAAGCGAAATACATAATAAATCAGAGGTCGTAAATTGGCAGCTCCAGAAGGCTTTGCATTCTCGACCCACAGACCTGATGATTTTTTTTTCCCCCTAGAAATCAATATTTCTAACATCTTGTGGAGATTAAAACAGAAAAATATCTATCTTCTAATAAACATTATTTTGGTCATTGAAATTATGTATTTAATAATTTTCTTAAAATATAACTTATTCTTTTGAAGAAAAAGAAAGTTAGAAATTGAAAATTTAAATGCTGGAATACATTTCAAATGACAAAACCAAAATTCATTACTACCTACTTGGAAGATTCCTTGACAGACGACCTATACTGACATTAAATAACAAAGTACGGATATTACGCGCTACTGCAGCGCCCGCACTAGATCCACCATTTAGGGGTGCCATTTTAGCTTTAAGTGTGAGAAAAATATTGATATTAAATACTCAATTACTAGAAAATTTTACATATCGATTTTTTCCTTTGTTAAAAATTTGTCAGTGCTTAGCATATTTATATTGTTTATGTCTAAAAGCTAAAAATATGTACACTATTATTGAAAAATTAACGTCAGAATTTGTAAGGACGCTGCCTGAGTTTGTTTGAACATGCATATACTTCTCTGAACAGAATAGCATTAGCACGCGAGCAGAGCGCTGCTTCAGCTTATGTTTGAACATGCATAGACTTGCTTAAAAAATATATCTATATATTCTTAATGGGCAACAATTTGTCTTTTTTGGCCCGGGCAGCGTTACAGCTAGAGCGGGCGCTGACTATTGAAACCGATTTGGACTTGCAGACTCGAACTGTGGGGTTCAGTCAAACATTCCAATATCTACCGTCTCCAAACCTTGCAATTAAACTATCTCCGATCTAAAAGTACCTTTTGTATAAGATTTAAATTCGGCCCGATACTAGAAACTTCCTTCTCCTTGAAATTTCCTTCCCTTTTCTTTCATCTAATTACATCTAGAAAAATTTCGTCTTTTCTTTAATCCTAATCCTCTAATAAACCATCTCTCATTTTTACATCTCCCTGATAACCCCATTCGTCGTCTGAGACGTCGCTCGCCACGCGGTTTATTGGGCCTTAAAAGTCAGTAATTGATTCATTTGATAAACCTCCAACGGGTGGTAAACTTCTCTCATGTCAATGATCATTTTTATTTACTAGTTACAGGGGCAAATAACTCTGTAAAAATAGCCCAAGGGCATTTGATAGTTTTCTATTTTTTTGGTAGTTTTAGTTTGCTAGTTTTAATCTTCAAGATATTAGAAATATTGATTTCTAGGGGAACAAAATCATTAGGGTCGAGAGCGCAAAGCCTTCCGGAGCTGCCAATTTACAACCTCTGATTATGTATTTCGCTTCCTTAAAATAATTGAGCATAATAATGAGTAGAAGAAGGAAACCTATATTAATAAACATACATTAGTAACATTAATAAACATTTGAAGTATTTAAATCACTTTTGATGCAAACAACGAAGTCTAGAGGTTTTATTTATCTATTCATCTACTATTTATCACGTAAGAATTAGGAAATGAGGCGACCTATTTATTATACGGCCATAATTGTTGGGGAATTTCTCATATCGTACTTTGGTTGATCTTTTAATATATAATTTGATTCTTCTAATTGTTATTTTGTGTTTTGATCTACCTGAATAACTGTGAATACGGCTCGCGTCTGATATTTAATATGTAAAACTGATTAGCGCTTTACAGCGTTTGAGTTGAAACTCCTAAAAAGAATAAACAAAAATAAACGACAATAATTTAAACTTTCGATCATTATATGATCGATCATCAAATTACTTTTAACACTGATTTTTTTATCATTTTCATTTACTTATATTTATCTCATATCAAATTGAATACAGTTTTTTCATGGGCGATTGGACGAATACTTTGTCACTAGCGTTTTCTCCCTACCATAACATTGGTTCATATAAAAACATGGAGGATTTTTAGAACAACATCTCTCCTTCTTTGGAAACTTTTCTCCTTTTTTTTTTAAGACAAGAAACACTCATCTTTTCATATAGAATAACAAACGGCTTTTCATAAATACTTTAAACCTTGAAACTACTATCGCAACATGTAATATTTGGTTAAATCCACTTTAGGAGTTTGTTCTTCGTCAGCTGAATTTAGGATGGATATATATTTCAGGGGAATAAATATAAATTGCAAATTCCAAAAAAACTTGAAACTCTATTCTGTAAAATTGCACTTTCTATTCGAACTGGTATTATTCAATTTTGGGAATTCTAGCAATGTTTCCAATATTATAGAAGTGGCAAAACCATACATTGTACTGAAGTGATACTTTAAAGGAATTTTTAAACGCTACTATTCCCACCGGAAATTCCAAGAAAAGCAATTTTTCCGGGAAAATATTAAGAATAAAACTGTCTATATAAGTTTAAACGAAGTTTAAAGAAAATCATTTTAGTTAAGCTTCAGAAAAACATTCAGTTAAGTCGTGAAACTACCAAGTTTGAGTTTCCTTCAATTTTTCGTTTTTGAGTTATTTCGTTCGCTAAAAAAAAAAAAAATGTTTTCAAACTCAAAGGACTTCAAAACATCCATTTCCTGTGAAAACTCAATTTCAAAAATTTGACACAATTGCAGTACTTCCTCTTACTAGTAATAATAATAAGAGGAAGTAATAGCTAACTAAATTTCCATTCCAAAAGTTTTTATTTTAATCTTTATTTATGTACTCGCTTCGGCGGTACATATACTAATCTTTATTTATGCTACAATCAGCGTGATATAAGTAACAATTATTGCAAAGAACATACTATACATAATGAGTGGAAAAGCTACCCAATGGCAATAGTCTAAACCCTAAGAATAAAAAAAAAAACCGGTGGCGAAACAGCCCATGAAGAGCCAAGGCTTGCCAGACGGCGATTTGAATAGGGGGTAAGCTCGCCGCAGTTCCCACCCGTTTAGTTCCGGCCTTCGCAACCTAGGGCGCTACTAACTATAGCTTCCCACTTTTTATCACGATGCTGGGTCAACACCGACTTTTGCCCTCACGGGAATCTGAACCCTTAATTCTCGCACGAAAGGCGAGTGCGCTAGCCACTAGACCAACGCGTGAGGATGTTACACACCAAAATTACACAAAAATACTATTCACTTTCTTCACTTGAGAGGAGATCTCGGAGGCTATTGTCTTTTAAGACGTCTAGGAGGGTTATTAGGAAGTGTTCGGGAAGACAAGTGTTGAAGTAGAGGATTTGTGTTAGACTGTAGGTTAATATGGAAATTCCTGTAACGGTTTTGGGCGACCTGAGTAATGAACGATATATTAAGGTCAGTGTGTATGATTCGGTTGGAGACGTAAAAAGGTGCGTTTACAATGGTACGGAGGATTCTGGATTGTAAGGAGATCTGGAGTGTATGGAGATTTGAGCACTTAGTTGAACCCCACAGTTCTATCCCATACGCCCAGATAGGCTTTAAAAATAGATGTATAAATTAGTCTTTTGTTGTCTAGAGAGAGTTTAGATCTATTGTCGCCAATAGCCTTTAAGTTGTCGAAAGCGTCTGTTTATTCTATTCTTTTAAGTCGTGTATGAGCATTCCAGGTCTAAGTAAAACCGAAGATAGCTAGCAATGTTGACCACTGGTAAGGGAATTAAGTTGTAGTAGACTAACTCCCAAAATATTACCTTCACTCTTCGTCAAATTACTCTTCCATTCAAAAAGTAACATAATGTTGAATAATTAAAAATTATAAAAGATAAATTATCATTCTTTTCTATTAATTACGAAAAAAAAAGATGGGTACTTAAAAATTTAATAAGAATAATCAAACTTCATTCAATAAAAAAATAAAAAAAAAAATCTTAATTTTCTAGTATATTGCGTGGCCATAATGACTTTCACATATTTGAAAATTATGACAAATAATAAATAGTAAATTATGGCAATATAAATTCGCGCTATTTTATCTCTATTTAATTAGTAAAGTAGGTGTATTTTATAGTAGAATATATCGAACTAAAGGTGATAAATTTTATTATTTTTAATAACAGTCAATATTTATTAAATTTAATATAATTTCAGAAACATTTGCCATTGGGTTAAACTGTATTGTATATGATATATGAGGAATGCAAATTCCATATTTTGAATAATTAAATTATTGATTTCTGCTGATTAAGGTAACGTCCATTTTGGACCAGTTAATTAATGCCATATTGTTTCTGTAGAGTTAAGTCGCCACTTATGTCCTACTTCCAACCGTACATATTATCATGAATGTCCTTCTTTTACCCCAATAAGGTTGTTCCATTCCAAACACCTCTTTGGCCAGTTATCAAGTACATATCTGGCCGTACCTTACCAGACAAGCCCCCCCCAAGAACTTTACAACCATAATCTTGCTGCTATAAATGTTCTTCAAGCACAGATATTTCTCAGCTATGGAAGCCGACCAGATTTCTTCCACAAAAGAAAAACATTTCATACTATTTCCGTTTCCTCATACTTACGTAAAACCAAAATTTATAGAAATATGACAAAATACTTCTAATCAATATATATTCATGTGCTGGTAAAAATAGGAACATCCGACTTATGAGAGACACAAGATTTGATTACTTTAAAAAAAATAATCGAAAAATGATTTATTTAAAAAGTTGGAAAATAATTTATTTAGTGCTGGACAAAGAGTTTGTTTTAAATAGTAAATAATAGTATAGTTCGGCATGGATGAGTGCAGTGGGTTGTCGGCAATCTAAGATGCTAATTGGGGGTCCAGACGGAGCTTTGAGTAATGGGATCCGATGCCTTTCACGGACCTCTCTCATGCATCTGGTTGGCTTCCTCACTGGGCATTGTGGCTTGAGGAGACATCTCTATACAATGGGACTCATGCCTGACCCCTTTTGTAGAGTTTGTGAGACGGAGGAGGAAACACTCATGCATCTGATGACGGATTGTTTGGGCTGTGAGGAGATTAGTTTTTATTACCTTCGGCCGGAATAGGATATCGGCAGAGGATCTTAAGTTATGTCCTTTTAAGGTTTTGGTCCGATTTGTTCGGTCTGTGGTGAAACTTAGATGGTTAAAACCTGGGCCTGGACTTTTGTTCTAGTCCCAGTAGTTGTTATTTTTTAGGGGTAGCTATATGGGCCTAGGGAGGCTTTGGATAGCGTAGGGTTTTGCCCTCCACTTCCTTGAATAATAATAATAATAATAGTTCGGCAACTTAGTTGTGGCACCTAAATGGCTGTTAACGATGGCCGCCCTAAAGCTTTCTAGTAGAGCTGTGACGTTATTTAACTCTGCCTCCAGGTTTTACAACTATGTTGTTGCTCTAAAACTAGTACAGATTCATTAGCAGTATCAGTTTAGGTTGAACCTTATCGCTATTTAAATTGTTATTCCCAGAATTATTACTCTGACTTGCTGGAGAACAGTTTAATGGAATTATTCTTAAAGAACGGAAATATATTTTTTAATTCTCAAAAAATTTTCCGTTTGTGTAATTCGAGAGATAATTCCTTTTTGTGTTTAATTGTGATACCTTTAAGGATTTATTATCGATTTAATTACTTAACAAACATGAAAGGATGACAAGTTATTTATAAAGACTTGAAGAGATTATAAACTTTTGGCAATATTACAATATACCATGGCTGAAGTTAGGGAATTTATTTACTTTGTAACTAACTCATTAAAAACTAGAAATTTAAATTTTAGAGACAGTTTCCTTTCTCTTACTTTTTATACACTAACGTAAAATGCTTTTTCATTTCGTTTGGATTCGTATTTATTTCTGTTTTTATTATGCATAAATTTATTTACATGTACCTAACCATCTCCTGGTTCAAATTTGTTGGTCTTAGAAGCTAGTAAATAATAATTAATTATATTACTACTGATCAATGCTATTTAATATTAGCTGAAATACTCAAATGGGTTTAATGCCTATTTTTTTATCGCATTGAAATTCTGATCCCATCAAATATGTTAGTTTAGATATTTATTTGTTTACACCTTTTGGCAACCAACGATTCCAAAATGTAATTGGCTTATAAAAAACTATAGTTTCATTCATAATACCAAAGGGTCCAAGCAGGGGTCCCGCAAGGGAGCATCTTGGGCCCAATGCTTTATACACTTTACACGGCAGATATCCCGACTAATCCTAAAAACCTTCCTTTCGACCTACGCAGATGCTATACTCTCCTCAGACCAGTGATATCCCATAGAAATATTCAGAATCATCTTACTATTTTGGAGAGATGGTTCAAAAGATGGAAAAAGCAAACTGAACGAAAGCAAAAATCAACATGTTTTACCTTTACCCTAAGAAGAATTACTTTGCCCTCTCTCTATTACAACCAGTCTCCTCTTCCAGTCTCTGATGTCGTCCGCTACCTTGGGGACATCGACAAAAGACTTATTGGAACTCCCACATAGACTCAAAAGACTAGAAATGAACACTCGCTACAGACAACTAAAACGACTTAATGAGAGAAGACCTAGACTGTCACTATAAAACGAACGAGTAATTTACACTTCACTCAACAAATCCATCTGGATATACGACATCGAACTGTGAGGTTCAGCCAAGCGTTCCAACCTCAATCGCATCCAATCCTTACAATCCAAGATCCTTTGAACAATAGTTAAAGCTCCTTATTATGTTTCCAATCAAACCATCCACAATGATCTAAAAATTCCTTTCCTACCACAAGTAACTAAAGTCAGATATAAGAAATTCCATAGTATCATATCCTCACACCTTAATCCTCTAGTCCGACGCCTCTCATCCCGCATACTACCCGACAACCCTCATAGAAGGCTTAAACGCCAGTGGCGTCGCGACATCCTCTCTAGTGTCAATGCTAGTGACAGTGAATGTTGATTGGAGTACTCTGTATTTTTTATTTTTTCTTATTTTTATTTTTTCTTTGTATATACATTTTTTTACTTTCTCTTACTCCTAGTAAGAGGAAGTATTGTAATCGTGTCAAATTTTCGATATCGAGTTTTCACCGGAAATATCCGTTTTGAGGTCCCCTGAGTCCAAAAAAGTGGTTTTTAGCAAATGGTCTGTGCGTGTGTGTGGTGTGTGTGTTGTCCGTCCGCGCGTTGTGGGTGTGTGTGTGTGTGTGTGTGTGTTGTGTGTATGTATGTATGTGAACAGCATAGCTCAAAAACGAAAAACCGTAGAAAGTTAAAACTTGATATTCCATTTAGGCATCACCGTGGGATCTGACACTACGTTATCTGTCAAAATTCCTCAACCGGAAGTACCACTTTACTAGTTAGATTTATTACTTTTTTGCGATTTTCTCAAAAATGGCTCCAACGATTTTCTTTAAATTCGAAACATCAACCACACATACAAAGAGCTACAACTTTTATTTGAAACATTTCTCCGGGAAAATGCTCTGAAGGGCACTTTTGGGGGAGGGGTGGGGTTAGGTTTTCATCTAAAGTGCTATTTCAGTTTATTTCACAATTCTGTCATCTAAATAATGGTAATTAGAATTAAATATGTTGTTGAAATTCCGAGTTTGAAAAAAATCGGATAACCGGAAGTGCTTTTACTTTACCACTTTACTAAATGATTTATTCACTTTTTCAAAATTTTCTCAAAACTGGCTCCGACGATTTTTATGAAACTTCGTATATAAACTAAACATGCAATAAATCTACAACTTTTATCTAAAACATTTCTCTGGGAAAATTCTTTTAAGGGCACTTTTAGGGGAGGGGTAGGGTTAGATTTTCATCTAAAGTGCTATCCTAGTTGATTATACAATTCTATCATCCAAACATAATTAGTTAGAAATAAATAGATGGATGAAATTCCGAGTTTCAAGAAAATTAGTAAACCGGAAGTGCGCTTTTACTGAACAGTTTTTTCAGTTTTCGACGAATTTCATTAAATTTGGTACACAAACTATAAAATTTGTCAACTATCATTTTGAGAATTGGAGTAAGAGAAAGTTGTGTGAGTGTTTCACACCAGATTTTTTTACATAGATCTTCATATTTACTTATAGCACTACGTTGTCATTGTAAATTTCAAATAAAATAAAATCAAATAAAAAAGTTTCATTCAAAATAAAAATTAAAGACTCTTCCCATTCATATCATTCGTTTGATTTCCCATAAAATCTTCTTTTTATTTTGTATCGTAATATTGAAGATTTACAATTGATTAAATGAATGATTTTTAATTCTATTATTGCGTGCTCTCATTCCTTAGTATTATTTATGTAAAAACCACAAATTACAAAAAAAAAAAAAAAAAAGAAAACCTAAAGCCCCGCTTCATTTCTATCATAATATAATGACGTCTGACATAACCTTTGCATGTATGTTTTGTTTTGACAGGAAACCACAAATGTTCAGAATTATAACAAACAAATCAATGTATTAGTTCAATAGTTCAAAATACTAATAATAATAATCAAGACGTTTATCAAAACGACATATGTAATTTATATGTTTGTCTGTTTGTTCGGATTATGTTTTGATGCATTGTTTCTTTCTTTTTTTAGGTAAATACTATTGATGACACCAATACTAATTTTTTTTTTTGTTATGTTATACGAGAATTCAGTGGATAATTATGAATAATTGAAATGATATATCCTTTTTCGGGGGTATTGGATGCTGCCAAGTGAGTTGAGATCGCGATGGCTGGTTTATGGAAATCAACAGGTTTCTTAAACATATTTCGTTTAGCCACATTTATATTATTATCAATTATGAGATAAGTCGAAATGCAACTCATTTATAATTAAAAAATTTGCTATTCAGTCACTAATTTTTTATTCATAAAAATTAAAATTAAATTAATTTGAATTGAAAACAGCCTTGAAATAGAACTGTCAAGTGAAATAGCCCATGATCGGTCCTAGAATGTGTCGAGGAATGTAATAGAATATCACAGGAAATGGGGAATAAATATCAACGCCAGGACAGGGCACATCTCATTAATAACCATATCTGAACTCCCAATAAGTTAGGCTGCCGTTAACACACTGAGCTCATCCACATATGAATAGGTACTGTTAAACTGTCTATGACTGGTTTTTGGGCCTGATTAACCTGGGTATGATTATATTATTCTTTAAATTTATGAATTCGCGGAGGTTCCATATTCGAGTCAGGCAATGCTGTCTTTAGATTTTCTTATCCTAGGAATCTATACAGCTCTCTGTCCAGTGTCATCTCTGCAACGAGATTACACTGCCCGCAGAGGCCAGCAGTACGTTGAGAAGGCTCCGGGCACCAATGACCTTAGATATTAATTAATGGACCTCAATGTAAATTAAAAAAAAATCTGGTGTGAAACACTCACCCAACTTTCTCTTACTCCAGTTCTCCAAATTATAATTGACAGCTTTTATAGTTTGTGTACCAAATTTAATAAGATTCGTCGAAAACTAAAAAAATTGTTCAGTAAAAGCGCACTTCCGGTTTACTAATTTTCTTGAAACTCGGAATTTTGGCCATGTATTTATTTCTAATTAATTTTGTTTGGATGATACAATTGTATAATCAACTGTGATAGCACTTTAGAGAAAAATAACCCCACCCCTCCGCCAGAAGTGCCCTTAAATGAATTTTCCTGGAGAAATGTTTCAAATAAAAGTTGTAGCTCTTTGTATGTGTAGTTGATATAGCAAGTTTAAAGATAATCTTCGGAGCCATTTTTGAGAAAATTGCAAAAACTTAAAAAAAAACAACTAGTAAAGTGGTACTTCCGGTTGAGGAATATTGACACATAACGCACCGTCAGATCCCATGGTGATACCTAAACGTAATATCAAGTTTGAACTTTCTACGATTTTTCGTTTTTGAGCTATGCTGTTCACATACATACACACACACAGACACACACACCCACACACACACACACAGAGACCATTCGCTAAAAACCACTTTTTTGGACTCAGGGGACCTCAAAACGGATATTTCCGGTAAAAACTCGATATCGAAAATTTGACACGATTACAATACTTCCTCTTTATAGGAGTAAGAGAAAGTAAAAATTAAAATGAATTATGCATTTATCTAATACAGAAGAAAAAAATACTAAATAGGTGGTTGGATCCGTAGTGGAGAAAAACTTTAGTTTCTTCCATTGATCCTTCCTTATTAAATCTTTGCTGGTTTTTGTTGTTGGATTTCTGGGTCAGGATTGCAAGTGAAAGTAAATTTTCCCCAAGACTTTTCAGAACGAAACCCATCTTCAAGTATTATACAAACAACAAAATCTCAGCCAGCTTGATACAACAAGCATTACTAAATGAAAGGATAGAACAAGCAAGAATTCACCGCTCGCCAACACTAGCATACTGTTCGCCGCATTCTTACTCATCTTCAACAAACCCATCATTCGCATTATTACAAGTTATTGCCATCGACCACTTTGGGATGTCATTATAAAACACTAAACATAGTCAGGACAAACACAATTTATTCTATTCAAAATAACACCAACCAGATGCTACTTGTAGAAAACATTCTGAATCTGTTTTTTCATCGCAAGATAAGATTTAATAAGATCATGGTTCATAATGGAGAGTCTAGTAACGAATGTAACGCGGATACTTTGACAAAAGAGGCAGCTGACGTTGAAAATATTCGTTGTTGTGGTTGGTTTCGCAGAGCTGGAAAGCATCGAGATATTTTCCATGATAGCCTGTTTCTTTTTGTGGTCATCGACCGGTTTCAGGCGTTCACCCATCATCAGGATGCATTTGTCAAACAGTGTGATAACATAGATTTGCACCGAGCAAATTTAGTTGATACACTAACTGGTCTTTAAATGTTTTTGTTAGGGCCCATCTAGGTTACGATGGGGGATGGTACCTCAGTGGGAAAAAAACCCATGTTTCGGTCTTTAAAGGGGCCATATTGTACCCTTTAAAAATGGAAATATCTAACCAGTGGGTGTGTATAACTTAAACTATGTTTTTTGAAGGAGATTTACTTAATAATTAATTTACCCCTACTATCTTCCTATTGTGCTTATTTCTTTATTTATAACAGCGTGAAAAACCACTGTATCAGCCGTGGCTGCTGTGAAATAGCTACTGACAAGAAATGATAAAATACGAGCTAAATGATCGTAAGATAGTATACATAAATAAATAATATTTTGTTAAACAAAATAATCAAAACAAAATAAACAATCAATTAATTAACAATCAATCTATATAATCAGGTTGTTTGATAACACTAACACATTTCGCATTTCACCTTTCATAATTCACACACGCATGCATGCATGTATACTTAAATATGGGTTCTTTACATGCCTAACAAGTCTAAACTAGCTTAAGTACAGACTTTTATAAATATATCATTGAAAAAGTTATATGTAACATTATATGTATCATTGATAAAATTAATGTATCGTACATTTCACATTGACATTTTATTTTCTCGACTTGCATACATTATTCACATATGTGCACCTTAAAGGCAGTTATGATTCGTATGTGCAGACTTAAAAACTACCAGATTTAAAACTAAACCTAAAAACTATTTGGTTCAGGTGAATTGTGTATGGTTTATTGCGTGTTTTATTGTTATTGAGGGAAGTGGTTTTGAATAGTCGTTCACTTGCGAATTTTGTCTGTTCGTTTATAAGGTTTTGTAAGGTCTTGTATTTATATATTTCAAGTTGTTCTAGTACGTCTAGTCGTCGTCCTTTTTTGTCCGGGTGTACTAATTTTTTGTGGTAGAGATGTCGTCGGGTTTGTGTTTGTCGTGTTTGGGTTTGTGGCATTATTTGAATCACTTTTGTTGTACTTTATGATCTGATGTGTTCCACAAATCGTTCCCTGATTTTTCTGCCTGTCTGGCCAACGTAAATGTTGCTACAGTCCGGGCATTTTAATTCATAAACCTCACTGCTATCTTATACGTCAGTAGTCTCAGTACGAGTGCGGATTTTGTTGTCAACTTTATTGTTAGTTCTGAAAGATGTCTTAATGCCCATTTTTTCAAAAAGTTCGTGAGTTTGTACGTGTGGTTTCCGATGTCTTATGGCAAATTTGTCTGTTGTTTCTTTGTCATTCCTACTCCGGTGGTGTGTTTCGTTTCCGGTGGAGTTTATTGACGACATTTGCACTGTACCCAATGTTCTTAGCCTTTAAAGACCGAAACATGTGTTCTTTTCCCACTCAGGTACCATCCCCTCCCCCTCTTAGACTAGTTAGGCCCTAAGAACAACATTTAAAGACCAGTCAATGTATCAACTAAATTTGCTTTGTGCAAATCTGTGTTATCATACTGTTTGGCAAAAAGCATCTGATGATGGGCGAACGCCCGAAACCGGTCGATGCCCTCAAAAGGAGAAGGCTATCACGGAAAATATCTCTGATTAAATATTCCTTTGTCCTTGACCTGCTCTCCTAAAACATGTTGATGTATTTTAGAAGGCTTGGTCTGCTACTAGGAATGGCTCCGTTACCTAAGAATTCTTCCCACGCGTAACCGACAGGGAGCAAAGCAGAGTTCACTAATAATTACAAGCTTACTCATGTGCTATCGAGACATGACAGGATATCTGCGCAGATTCAATATATACTACCACATGGATTATGTAAGTATGACTCTTATTACTTGGGAATACGTTCTATTTGAATAGTAACTTTTTGAAAGAGAATGCGCCTTTTTTATTCAACAAGCCATTGTTCAAAGTATGGAGCGAACTCCACAATTAAGTCAACTTGTTTACAAATTCAGTTTACAAATAAGTTGTGCAGTTGTGTTTATTTAGTTCATAAACAGACAATGACTTTAAAAATCTATTAAACAATTTTAGTAATACTTTGGAATTTTCTGAATTCATTATTAATTTAAATTGTTAATTTGTATTGAGGATCAATGCATGTAAAATGTAATAATACTATGGTGCATAAAGAAATAGTTATTTAAAAAAATCACTGACTTTGGCATCGTCTTAGTCGATGTCGTTAGACGTCGATAACTTTAAAACGATCGGTGGGCACTATCTCTAAAATGAAGGACGCTTCATGTGAAAATTCTGTAATGACATAAATAATTAATTGAGGTCCATTTAGAATTGGTCCATAATATGTAAATATATAAATAGACAAGAAATTAAAATGGGCAAGCTGTGAAGTGGGGCAGTCAATATGTGCACTAAACCGCTTTATTGTGTGATACTATTATGTTCTAGAGACTGATCACCTAGGTTTTTACTATGTATTCATAGTAAATAGGTTACAAATTTCGATTTTGATGGATCACCTGCCGCCCAGCTGGAAGCTCATTATTCATTTAATAAATAACCGCACATATCTACCACCCGTTTTATTGTGCTTATTTTTACTTACACCTTATATTATCATTCACTTCAGTACACCTGTTTGTAAGAGTTTAATAGATTATTTGCATGTATATATTTTATTTATCAATGATGTCTGTATTTATTTATTTAGATGAATGATATATTGGATTGTTTAGGGATAATGTACTTTTTAAAATTAGAATCCTTAGTTTGAATGTTTGTTATGGTTGCGTGTGGGGAGACCAATACCGGCCAGAGGTGACAACTTTTGGTCGTGTGTGAAGTCTTCCTGCACTATCGTCACATTGGGAGCCACTATCTCTTGGAAGGGTGGGTCTGAGCCGGGATTGGCTAATCCGGCACTGAGTGAATGTGTGGGTGAATCTTGTGTAAACAGTGTACAAATTTAATTTAGATTTAGGAATTAGAGATGCGAGGAATCTTGAGTACTCTATGCCGTGTACTTGTTATTTCAGTTTTGTGAAATTGTTAGAATGAATGTATTTATTCGGATGTGAGTATTTATTAGTATGAGAGTTTAAGATTATATGAATGCATCTAAGCGTTCATAAGGTATTAATAAGTTATAAATTATGAAAAAATAATAAAGATGCTGTAGGTGGATGTTTTGAGATGGATTATGTTGGATATTTGATGAGGAATTTAAAAAAAAAAAAAAATCAAATGTTTTATTTGATTGTTCCTTATTTGTGATTTCTTCTGATAAAATACGTATGTTGTCATGGTGACAAACAATTGTTACTTCCTCTTACTGCTGCTAAGAGCAAGTATAGCGATCGTATCAAATTTTCGAAATTAACTTGACAAGTCGATTAAATCGATTATAACGACTCCATGGAAAATTCCCCATACTGACACTTACTAACAAGACAATATACTTAGCCATTTAGACAACTTACTTGGACCTATGGAGCTGAACTATAGGGTACTAAGAAACCTTCCAATTCCCGTCATCACAATCCAAAATATTTCGCCGTATCACTGTTGATCCTATAATGTTTCCAATCTTACCCTTCATACCTTGAATGTTACCTCGATCAAAATTCGATATAAAAAATTCCACTCTAACCTATTTTGGCCAATTCCAACTCTATGCCAATTCCTTGGTGTGCTCATTACCAACTAGATCACTCCCTGAATATCCAAAGCGTTGCCTAAAGCGAAAGTGGTCATGAGTGTAAAAATTATTATAAAAAATCAAAATTATGAAGGACTGAAGTGTGGGTGACCTCCATACATTACATACGTACATATATTATTCTATTTTATCAATTTTGCTTGTTACACATATATTGGATAGTCGTAAATAATATAAAGGGGGGGAATGAGGGAAAAATAGTAAATTTCAAATTTAAACAAAACTTTGACAATTTATAATTGTTTTAATTGTAGTAAGAAAAAAAATCTGGTGTTAAACACTCACACAAACTTTCTCTTACTCCAGTTCTCAAAATTATAATTGACAAATTTTACTGTTTCTGTAACAAATTTAATGAAATTCGTCGAAAACTGAAAAAAAACTGTCTAATAAAAGCGCACTTCCCGTTTACTAATTTCCTTGAAACTCGGAATTTTAGCTATCTATTTATTTCTAATTAATTTTGTTTGGATGATAGAATTGTATAATCAACTATGATAGCACTTTAGAGAAAAACATAACCCCATCCCTCCTCCAAAAGTGCACTTAAATGAATTTTCCCAGAGAAATGTTTTAAATAAAAGTTGTAGATCTTTGTATTTTTAGTTTATATAAGAAGTTTCAAGAAAATCGTCGAGGTCTTTTTGAGAAAATCGCGCAAAAGTGAAAAAAATCATTTAGTAAAGTGATAATGTAAACGCACTTCCAGTTATCCGATTTTTTTTTAAACTCGAAATTTCAACAACATGTTCAATTCTAATTAACATCTAATATCTGCCCTTAAATGAATTTTCCCAGAGAAACATTTCAAATAAAAGTTGTAGCTTTTTGTATGTGTAGTTGATATACCAAGTTTGAATAAAATCATTGAAGCCATTTTAGAAAAAAACGCAAAAAAGTAAAAAAAAAAAAAACTAGTAAAGTAGTACTTCCGGTTGAGGAATTTTGACAGATGGCCCACCGTCTGGTGCCCCATGGTGATACCTAAATGGAATATCGAGTTTCAAGTTTCTACGGTTTTTCGTTTTTGAGCTATGCCGTTCACATACACACACATGCACGCACGCACACACAGACCATTTGCTAAAAAACCACTTTTTTGGACTGAGGGGACCTTAAAACGGATATTTCCGGTGAAAACTCGATATCGAAAATTTGACACGATTACAATACTTCCTCTTACTAGGAGGAGAAAGAGAAAGTAAAAAGTTGTATCCTTGAGTGGAATACTCTATCAGAATTTTATCTTATTATTTTCAGTTGGTTCAAGGCTAGGAAAATCTATTTGATTACATGCAGTTTGCAAAAGGGATAAAAAAAAGAGCAAGACGAATACAATTTATAATAACGACCTTATTACATATATTCATCGTGATGTGCGGACTTTTGAAAAAAGGAAAAAAAAGAAAAAAAGTATGATAAAGAAGAGGGAATAAATATGAGGACGATATATGGTATAATAAAGGAAGGAAAGGCAGTGCTATATAAATCTGTATGTCATATGGGTTTTTTTTTTGCACTCTACACCAAACCCAGCCATTCGTTCTTCCTGTACATACCTTGTTCTAAAAATAAAAAAAAAGGTAAAAAAAAAAAGTTCTACCAGCTTCTATGCAATTTTATTTTGTTACTTTATAATCAGAAATCATGAGAAAAGATGTATAAGCAGTGAATGAAAAACCATCGCACTTGTTAGATAAATAAAGATAGGCGGGGGTTGTATATAATATGAGAGAGAGAATTGAAAACTACACACAAGTTTAAAATAACATACACATATATGTTGTATAAAAAAAAAAATAACAAAAAACTTAAAGGCGTACAGCCAGCATAATCAGGGAAGAAACAGAGCTTAAAAAAAATATAAGTAAAGATAAAAAGTTTTACATCCAGAACTCATACATCAGGGGACTCCTCACAAAGAATACTGATCAACTGGACGTGGAAAAAATTACTATCCACGCCAGGTTTATACTTAATTTGGATAACACTTTAACATAAACAATTGTACAATTTAATTCTATATTAAGGAATGGACTTATTTCTACTTATATTGTTCAGAAATCATATTGAATTCCTTAAAATATGATTTTATTATTGGGTGCCAAAAAGCTGGCTCTTTATCTTCTCTCCATACAAAGAAAAGCTACTTCTAAGAAGCTTGCCTCAGCAATTTTCCTGTCTAACTGCAATATCTTAAGATATCTTAATCTCCAACTCCACTGTATCGTCAATCTGCCAATTCATCACAATTCTGACACAAACGGCTAGGGCTATTTTGTGTAAATGACTGGCTAGTCAAATGTGTACAATCAATACACCCAGCACGACTCTTACTTGTATCCTCTTCAGGGAGAGAAGATACTTCAAGCCACTCCCCTTTCCCTGACTCATACCTTTTATAAATCTCTTAACCTGGAGATACACCTTCCTTGTATCTTCAATGCTATTATTTCATTGAAATTGCTTGGGGCTAGCAACTGATGGCTCCAGAACCAAAATGGTAATGATGATTCCAATTTAGCCAATTCGTCCGCTCTCTGCCCTCTATATCCGCAAGTCCGGGTCCCCAGAAAAGATCTATTCTGCACTTCTGAGTGAAGACATTAAGTCTTCTCCTACCTATATACGCATCTCGTATTCCCAGCCAATCTTCCACCATGCAGCAACATTCAATGATACCGATGATCTCAGCCTGGAAAACAATGGCCATATCCTCCTACAGCTACAGATCTTCCTTTGATCAGCCTCTGCAGCCATGCTCCTGCTCCAGGCCAGTATGCTTATATCTGGATCCAACCAATAATGCCACTACTTTCCTCTATTAGCCTTTTGGGAGTGTTCTCCCCCCTTCTCATACTGCTAATATAACCTTTGACTTCTCTTGCTCGTATCGTCAATTTTTAGAGAAATAATTATTATTAAAAATTATTCGTTTGCCTAGCAGTCATATGAGAATTGACGCGCCCTTACATTTTACTAAAAATTCTCGTTTAACTGTTGTCCTATTTTTTTTTTTTTTTTTTTTTAATTTAAGACGCGTCAACATCTATGGTCATTGGCGCCAGGAGTCTTCTCAGTGCACTTCCGGCTTCCGGACAGTATTCTCTCGTTACACAGAACACTGCCCATCACCGGACAGTGAGCTATAGAGGAGGCTCCTAGTAAAGTAAAAAAACCTAAGGGTAGCAAGAGCTGGAATCGAACCTGGGTTCTCCGCGTGGGAGTCCAGTACGCTAACCAGTTCCCAGCTAAAACTTTGATTTCTATGTTATTTCATTCTCCAATATGGTATTTTATTATTTTTTATTTATTCGTATGACTCTTATGATTACTCCAAATATAGTATTTCAATTGCTTGTATTATTGTGGAAACTTATAAGAATATAAAATAAATTTATTTTCATAATATATACAATTTTTCTGACCACTTTGTTACTCTTACTGCTGACCCTCGAGGGGATTGGGGCGGGGGTGGTCGGTCCAACCAACAAGCACTCGGAACCCATGGGTAAATTTCCCAGCATCTTCCTTCCAGGCGGAGATATACACTATTGGAAGATGTGTACAATTTAACCTCCATAGGGGATATAGGAACCAGGGTATTGTCAACCTTTCCGATAGTCAAGCAGCCATTAGAGCATTGAGTGCATCAGTTATCAACTCTAAAATGGTCTGGGAATGCCTAGATAAACTTAATAACCTACGCAGGAGGAACAAAGTTGTGCTTTGGTGGGTGCCGGGGCATGTTGGCATTGAAGGAAATGAGATGGCCTACGCCCTGGCCAAGATAGGCTCTACGACCCCGCTTCTAGGGCCGGAACCTTTTTGTGGGGTTAGCGACCAGTTTCTGTTGGAGGAACCTAGGAAGGAAGTGGAGACGAGGAGATCTCAACTCTGGTACTCCCTCCCCCGGTTTGCGGCAGGCTAAGATCTGCTTGGGAAATTGTAACCAACGGAGATTGGAGGCCTGCATCGGATAGAGCAAGAACAAGCTCCGCGTTCTTACGGGTTTCCTCAAAGTGGCATTGCCACCTGGTGAAGCTGGGCTTGGAAAGTGACAGCTCATGCAGATTCTGTGGGGAGCTGGCGGAAACTCTATTACATCTCCTAAAAGACTGCGAGGCTGCCACTCAGATAAGATTCAAGTACCTGGTAGCTACCAGCTGGAGGAGGGGGATATCAGGGATCTCAGGAATCTCAACCTGATGGAGGTTTTGTAGAACGGATGTTCAGGTGGGACATCTGCTCGGGTGCTGTGGGCAAGCCTGCGGCACCCAGGGGACACAGCCCAATAGACCGGAAAAGGTCGCAGTGCATTGGCCCCCCCCTTCAAAAAAAAAAAAAAACAAACTCTTACTGCTTCAAAAATTTAATTGGACATTTCATAAAAACTTTTTAGAAAACTATAATAATTCAACTGCACGTTTCTAAATAGAAATTGGTCGTATAGATTTTAAACGATTGAATAAGTGATATAGTATTGACAGTCTAATCTTTCCTAATTCCTTAATATTCTTCGCTGCAGGGAGAAATGAAAAAAAATGTTAAAAAAAAAAAAAGGTATTACAAATTTCTATTTTATTTTTATGATTTATATAGAAAATTATATGAAAAGTGACATTCATTTAAAATAAAATAAAAATGGAGAAAAACTATATAATATCCGAAGCGTTACAAAATCTTGCTGTGAATGAAAGTGAAGTTTTATAGGGAAAAAATAAATACGTAAATAAAAAATAATTGTCAAACCCAATAATATTTAACTAAAAGGAAGGAAACGAAAAAAAGATCTAGAAAAAAAGGGAATAGGAAGGGGTGAAAAGGAATAAAATAAAAATATAACAGAATGGAAGAGAATGGAGAAACAATCTTGCTGTTACGAGGCCAATAAGAAAATTAAATTTACTGCCTAACTTGACCGCTTTTTATCGGAATACATTAGAGCTACATTATTATGAAACATTCTTTGTTTATTTTTCTGTTTTTGTTTTATTTTGTATCGGCAATTTTCCCAATAGACGCTCACTTTGTTAGACTGATTGAAGAAGAAGAAGAAAATAAAAGGAAAAAATCAATTTCTTTTTTTTTTTTGTTACAATAAGGAATGTTTTTATTATTCAATAGGTTTAACAATTTTTGAATAACAAATATTCCAGTTTGAGTACAGTGTAGATTTTAAAAATGTTTGTTGTAGTATCTGTGAGTGCGTGTCTGTGTGTGTGAACCATTCTTTGATCAACTGTCGGTTTAGAAATTTGGTTCAATAAAAACTCACCAGAGTTTAATAAAAAAATAAAAATAAAAACCTATCGTTTCAACTTTGTTTTCTTCAAGTGAATACTAAATTGGTATAACCTCTTTTTTTTTCTTATGTTTTTTTAACACAAGGAGAAGATATCCATGGCGAATTTCAAGTTAACTGTTCATTATAACTTCTACTTGGTCTGGGATAACGAGCTGTATCAGAAGCTCTACATGAAGTATTCTATATTATAAACAAACCACGTCTTATAAAATAAGCTCTTCACTTTTAATGGCAAAGTTTGTAAACCGACTAATAATATATATATTATCATTTTAATTGATAAATACTATTCAATAAAAATTTTTATCACAAATATATGCATAATGAAAATAAATTTGCAAAAAGAAATAGCTTTATTTACAACTGAACTCAAAAAAATTGAGGGGAAAATTTATTGCGAGTTTTGAGCCAATCGCTTAACAAAGGAAGAATAATAGGTGTGGAATATTTACTGGGAATTATTCCACTTGCTAAAGATTGGGATTTAGGTGGACGGGTAATAAGAATAAGTTCAGAATTTTTCTTTTGAACTGTACATTTATTTACAGTGATAACCTGATTCCTAGTCTTCAGCGGGAATGGCACTGTTAATGGCCTGGATAGTGATGTAGATCACATGCAAATCCTAGGTACTGGCGTCTGAAGCTATGGATGCGAGAACAAGTCCTACGATACAGCCTCTAATCAATGGAGGACCAGCTCTAAACAAAGAACAGAGCAATGTTAATAAAAGAAAATACACCTTTCTGAATCACTACCAAAAAAAAAATAATGTATTCAAACTGCCACAATGTCTTGTAATAAGTTGAACAACTCCAATTAAGGATCATATGATAAAGTTAGACACCTTTGAGATAGAGTGCTGGCAGAAGTTAATGTAGCACATGCAAAAGTGTTTAGTTAACCAAAAGAAATACCTGGCTGTGAAGATTCCCAGTGCACGAGAAGTGAGATAAAAGTGCTATATCTGACTGGCCACACTGTTGAGTAAGGCTTTGTCATTCAACTATTAAATTCAACTGGTACTAGTTCCTTAAATGAGTTAATATAAGACATTAAATAATGAATCACACTGCACTTGAAGTTGTCAGTGATGCAAATTGGACCGTTCCAATTGAGTTGATGATTACAATAATGGAGGCAATATTGTAAAATGCTTCTTTACGGTTGCCAAGTCCTCAGCTAGTGAAGCAAGAATGTTGAAGTAGATATTGGCAATAATAATAATAATAATCGCAGGAAATTAGGATGGGAAAAGGACCAAATAACTGTTCTTACCACCAGCCTGGGCGTCCCAACCTGATAAAGAATTAATTCCGAAGTTGCAATAACTCCTCTTGAACTCCGCTTGTGACGAGATGTCTTCAATAAAATTAGATTCAGTTGTTTTTTATTTGTGTACTTTTTTGGCTGTTATTGCTTTAATACTTCTATGGGATGATAAAAATAAACCTTCTTACAGCCATAATTTAGAATATTATGATAATTTATGATTAATTACAGATCTTGCTCGAACTGGCCCCCACCATTAGAGATGTACAATTGGCAGGAAAAAGCATGTGTATGCATCTCAATTGGTGGGGACCAGTTCGAGCAAGATCTGAATTAATGAGGAGCAAAATTTATAATAAAATATTACTTTTCTTCTTATTCAATCAAAAAACCGATATAATATCATTTTGAAATTTCTTATAGGAATCATGTTTTCATTCATAACTTGTAAAATATCACTCACAGAAAAAAACCGTTCAAGTAAATTTTTCTTACAAAAAATAGAGGAATCTATTTCTTAAATAAAAACCACACCTCCCCATTTGAAAAAATGAAGTTGGTGCCTGTATCTCGCTTCTCGAAGCACCAAAACAAATTTGCAAATTAAATTTGGTTTTCTAACAAAAAACTACGGGGACACGTATTTTTTAGTTTTTTTCTAGCTATCTTAGTTTCCAAGAAAAAGTCGTTATCCATATACCTTGGGACACCCTGTATATATTGAAAATATGGGTGGGACCGCAATGCTGGATAACATCAGATATTTTACCCGCCGTAGCATGTATATTAATTTTGATCCTGGCCGTTTCGGATTTTCATCCAGCGTCAGAACAAATTCACCAAGTTCGTGTAGAGAGTTCATCACTTCAACGTAATGTTTCTGTTACACTCACTCTTGTTGGCTTTTCCAACTAACAGAAACATTACGTTGAAATGAACTTGGTGAAATGCTCTAATGATGGATGAAAATCCGAAACCGATCAGGAACAAAATCAATATGCATGCTACGATGGATAAAATACCTGACATATATATATTTATTTATTTAAAAAAAAAATTATGTCGACATTCATCAACTTTTGGCAGGTACCATTAAATACGAAATATAATAAATAATGAATTGACATTAATTTAGTATTAATATTAATTTTATGCATATTTAAAGACAGAGATTTATTTTCAATTTTTTTTTTTGTTTTGCGGTACAACGACAAAGAAAATTTCATTTCATTGATGATGATTATTTGAAGTTATCATTTGCTGAACGAAATAATGAAAGGAAAACTTCTGAATATTTTAAGTATTTTTATTTTTAGAAGCAGTACTATGATATTCAAAGATTGTTCTAAACAGCATCAATAAAGAAGAAAAAGGGCTGCTTGAGACGTTGGATGTGAATGTTTATATTTTTTGTGCGTGTGTGTTGTGTATGTATGTGTATGCGTGTGAAGCTCTCTGTCGGTAGGATCTAATGGCAATCGTGGCATTGTCCGTGTACAAAGAAGCCGGCCCCAGTCTTGGCTCGGCATAATTAGCTTACAGAAGATAGACAGAGTGCGCGAGCGGGGCGGCAGCAAGATAGTAGCGGACGAACGATCAGACCGGAAACAGACATAACAATCAATCAGGGCCTTTCTCTGGTGTTCCTCCCCTACTAGTTTGATCCACCTGACTGGTCACCTGAACAATTAGCCACACAAAAGCTTCTACTGTTACACATTTTATTATCTCTTTAATTAATTCTATTTCTTTTCTTCTTTTTTTATTGATAAGCAGTTTTATATAAAATAACTTTTTGTTCTAAAATGAAATGATTAACCCTTGCTTTTTCATAACTTAAAAAACTTATTGTTGCTAATTACTTCGTCACAATATTTTTTTTTTTTTACTTCGGTATTTTGTCGCATTAAAAGAAAAGAAATGTCGTCATCAAATAAATGATTTATTTTTAATTTATCAAAAAAGTTGTCCGAATATATAAATAACCAGGTACTTATCTATTATTAAAACCAATTTGTTCGAGTTATGGGGCTCAACTAAGCGTTCCAACATCCACCGCCTCCAAACCCTACAATCCAAAGTACTCCATTGTATAATCAACGCTCCATTTTTACGTTTCTAACCCAACAATCCATTTCCAGTCACCTGGTGATTTCTTCTTTACCGTCATTGTAAGTCATCTCACGCAAGCCTAACAGCAAAAGTAGGGAAGGAATTAGCAAAGTGGTTAGCGCGTTGAACTCCCACGCGGAGGTGCCGGGTACGAGTCTGTGCTACTCTTAGATTTTTTCTTCGTAGGAGCCTCTACAGCTCACTGTTCGGTGATGGACAGTGTTGTCTGTAGCGAGAGAACACTGTCCGGAGGCCGGCAGTGCACTGAGAAGGCTCCGGGTGCTAATGACCATAGATGTTGAAGCGCCTTAAATTAAAAAAAAAAAAAACAGCAAATGTAAATTTTCAAATAAATGAAAAAAAAGTGGAGCATATAGTTCTGTTTAATGCGTTGATAATCAAGCTATCGAGTCGAGGAATCATTCAAATCAATTAGAGATTCAATTTATCTTTCCAAACAATGCAATTTACAAACCACAGTTCCTAAAGCTTTGTCCACACCAAATAGACTAAATCGCTCAACTGTCTATAGACAGCGGAGAATATTGTCTTTAGATTGTTGGGAACAATTTGTACATTTTATCACGCGTCTACACCAGTATACATGTCTCCATTCTTCGTAATGGCCGGAGACATTGCTGCCTGTTGCATGATAGCCGAATTTGGTTATTATATTTAAAACGAAAAATAGAAAAAGAAGACATTGGTGGATACGACAGATTTTTATCAGAGCGATCTGCATTTGGTAATAATCTCTTAGATAAATTGAAATTGGAAGATGCCTTGGCTGTTTTTATAGTCAGTCGAAAACACGACGATATACGATGGAAAGATTCAATTAAATTTAATGTTTTCTCCGTTGAGAAAACACATTTTAAAAATAATAAAACAGTTAAAAAAAAAGGAAAAAGGAAGCAGGCGATACTGACGTTTCTATCTATAGGATATGTCCAGACTATGAAATGTTGCGCAACAAGTCGCAAGTTTTCCATTCGAAACGGGAGACCTATAGACATGAGATTTTTGCCTATAACTTCCTGTGGGAAGTTAGAGAACACCTAAATTGTACCCCGGCTGTCTATCGACAATCGCAAAACTTTATTCATAGACACGAGTTGCGCGATTTCGTCCAGCGGTGTGGGCAAGGCATAGATAGAATAAAACACACATCATTGAAATTCTGTAGAAAAATATTTTTCTATTTCTTACTCTTTAAAAATTCTTCGCGTAAATGGTTGGATCCGCAGCGCAGGGCTCTATCTGAAAATTTTGTCAACTTCTTGCCTTCTTCAATACTTGTAACTAATCGGATTATGAAGTCGTCCATGTCAACAATCCAATGTTGTCGCTGGAAAATGGAGTAAAAGATGGATTGATAGGAAAAGGAGAAAGAATCAATTATCTAGGATGCTGTTTTCCTGGAGTTAATGTAAAATGATAATAATATTTTTATTTTCTTTATTTCAAATAAAACAGGAAAACTATTGAATAAAGTTGAATTTACGTTTAATAGATTATTTTACTAAAACCTCTAGTGTCGGATCCCCTGAATGATACCTACTCGAAATATAACAAGTTGACATCTTCGTGTGATTTTTCGTGTTTATAATTGTGTTATTCACACACACACACACACACACACACACACACACACTATATATATATATATATATACTCTCACATATCAATCCAAAACATTTTTTTTTTCTCAAACCAGTGAAAATTCAGTTTGAAAAAATGTCTCCCACCAAAAAGAGAAAGTAAAATTAATATTTTTCCTAAAATAGAAAAATTGTCTGTAACGCCATTAAATGATTTTCCTCTTAGAATGGCTAATAAACAAGAATTAATACATCTGTAATGGGATCCTAATCACTAAAGTTTATAGGATCCGAAGAACGAAGAATCAACCAACTTACTCGCAACCTCGGTCAGACGAGAGTGGGAGATTCTATATAAATATATATTTACAGTCGAGCTAGCTGTACGAAGACTTTTACGACGAGTTTACAACCTGTCAGCAACCTTCTCTCATCACTCGCCCAGTCTGTCTCTTTATATATATATATATATCTCTCGCTACATAACTTCTATTGTAAAACCTTGCAGTTTGTGTATTCTTTAATTACACAAAGTTCAGCTTATATTCCAGTAAATTTCTCTAAAATCCATTCTAATTCCCCACTCCTTCTCACATCCATTTTACAACCGAAGGATTTGCCTTGCATTTAGTACTTGAACATAATTCTTAACAATTTCTATAGTATTTGTTACGAAATAATTTAGAAAAATGGTTTTTTAAGCATAGACTTTTTTTTTTTTATTAAACCTAAAATCTCCTTTTAATATTTTTAACAGCAACCACAGAGAGATCAGCAACCAAAGATAGTAAAGAGAAGAGAAACGAACCCAAACACTCTCTCGGACTTGAGTGGGAGAAACTGTATAAATACAGCGACGGACAGTTCAGTGAAAGACAGTTCAATATAGTTCTATATAGTTCATCATCTCACCAGTCACTTCGTGTCATTTTCATACCACTCTACCTTAACCATTATCTATTATAAAGTCCAGGCAGACTGTGTCTCATTATTATTATATATAGTTAACCAGTGTTAACCCAGTCTTCTCATTTCATTAACCAGTCCTAAATTTCGCTCCACCTGACACATGCAACATACTCGTAGCCAAACAAGATGTGCTACACAAATACACTCACCCGCATGCTAAATTTTCCATAGATGAAAAATTTCTTCAGGAGAGGGGATGATGTAACAGCAACCAATGAGAGTAAAGAGAAGAGAAACGAACTCAACTACTCTCTCGGATATGAGTGGGAGAAACTGTATAAATACAGCGACGGACAGTCCAGTGAAAGACAGTTCAATATAGTTCACTATAGTTCACCATCTCACCAGTCACTTCATGTCATTTTCATACCAATCTACCTTAACGATTCTCTATTGTAAAGTCCAGGCAGACTATGTCTCATTATTATTATTATACATAGTTAACCAGTGTTAATCCAGTCTTCTCATTTCATCAATCAAACCTAAATTTCGCTCCACCTAACACATCCATTATAATATTGACTTCTAAGTAAAAAAAAAAAAAAAAAAAAAAATGAAGAAACCAATCGAATATCCTTTCGATTGAGTCGCACCCTAGCATCTTTATAAACTAATAAATCCCAGAAATATTAGAATCTTGTTTTTTTTTTTCTTCGCTGTAATTAAAATGCATTCATCAAACAATAAAAATTACGTAATTATATATCTATATATATATAAAATTACAATTACAATTATAATTAAAAAAAAAAAAAATTGCAACATTCAAAGGTTTTCCTGTATGACACAAAGGTTGCAAATAAAATAACTTATACGAGAAATAGATATAATATTTAAAATGCATCCGTGAGTCATTATGAGTATTGACATTCTTTAATTGCAAGCAAAGTGCATTGCTGTTAAACACCAAACAAGGACGAGTGTTTTTTTTTTGCTTTTAATATAAAAAATTAATAGAAACTATTAGATGTTTTAAGTAAGACTTTATTAGTATTGGAAAAGGATGAATGGAATCTATACTTAATTTATCTATAATTGGCATTTAATATTTTAATTAAATCCAATGCTCATTTCGTTACAATGACCTTTTTATAGCTCAAATATAGGTATTATCAAGGGCAAAAAATTACATCATTAAATGCGGAAACATAGTTCAGATTGTACCTGCGTAATAAACAAAACAGAAATGTATACATCACAAGATAGGAAGAAATGCCTGTATAATATAATGAGTTATTTAGATTAATTATTTTATCTTTATATCTGTTTTTTTTTTTTCTACACTATATAGTAACTTCATCCAGTTGAGTACTTCATTCATTATTATACCTGCAGGGCATCTTCCTTTTATCTAGATCATGTTCCATCAATTATACTAATTTAGTCAACAAAGTGTAAGAAATTAGATTAAACAAAGATCAAAAAACATATTTTATTGTCAGTACTAATTACTACGCAATTTAATTATTATTTCAAACATTTTCTTTTTTACTTAATTTAAAATTATCGCACATCTTGAAAAGGAAAGTTTTTAAATATAACTTTCACAAAAAAAATAAGGATTATTATAATTTGTACGAAATATTGGCTTGTATGATCGATCGTACAGTAAAGACTATCATTAGAGCCGTTTGCAGTTCTCATAATGCAGTTAAAATGCCAAGCGACTTCTGGTAGTTCAACGAAGAGGGGCGTTGAGAATTATTAGCGCCTACCGCACGGTATCCGAGCCTGCAGCCCTGGTGATCGCAGATACAGCCCCCATTGACTTAATTGCCTCGGCGAGGAACTCGGGGAAACCTGAGGCAACACGCAAAGCGTCTGCTATTTTACAAGAAGTATGGAAGAGACGGTGGAGCACTGATACAAGGGCTAGGTGGACCTACAAGCTAATCGAAGATCCTATAGCATGGTCTAGTATTGGAAGTACGGTGAGATTAATTTTTACTTTACCCAATTTCTGATGTGTCATGGATGCTTCGCGAGCTACCTATACAGGATGAAGAAACTGACATCCGCCAGTTGTATGTATGGTGACGCCAGAGGTAGATGATGCCCTTCACATCTTCTTCAAGTGCACCAGATGGAATATAGAAAAAGAGGAACTGTGGAGAGAGAGTGGACCTTTGACTCCAGATACTCTAGTTAGAAGAATGCTAGAAGAGGAAGGTGCTTCGACTAAAGTTGCAGGGTATATAGAATTTATACTGAAGCAGAAGAGGAGAGAATTTCCTTAATGTTTAGCAAGAAGAGGGTAGGATAGGTGACTTATACATACGAGGCGCCCCCCCGAAGTAATGTCTTGCGACGGTTCCAGGAGGGGTTTTCACGCCTATTTTTGAAGGGTTTTTTTTAGTGGGTAAGAGCCCCACACATCCAACTCGAGTAGCTGAAAGGTGCCTTTGGGCATTCCCACCCCTCCTAAAAAAAAAAAAAAAAAAAAAAATGATAACTGATGAATTTCCTTCAAACTTGGAATTTTCACTAAATCTTTAATAAACATAAATATAGATAGGTGGTGGTGGGGATACATCTTGGTTATCAGCACTTGATTAAACTCTAACACTAGTATACTTGATTAAATTAATTACGTTGCAATCCAAGAATCAATCCCAAACTCATAGATTCCCATAAGATCCTGAAATAAATTTTTACGATAATGTCATAGTCGGTATCAGCACTATTTCTGTTCGGGCTTCATAGCAATTGCCTCCCCAAAACATTAGAGGTACTCCTTGAAATGAGACCCTTGGTTGAATATTACATTCAGCAGAACTTACATATGGTCTTCTCCATGTTCGATAAAGCGTCTGAAGAAATAACCTTGAACACTGAATGGGCTTAAGTTTGACGGCACACTAGTTAAATATATTAAAAATAAAACCTGAACTACGTATACAAAAACCTTCTACAAGAGCGACTACTGCTTAAATATAAAAATTATATTAAAATATTCACGGACGGGCCAAAGGCGATAAATGGAGTAGGAGCAGCTTTCGTCATAAATGAGAGGCTGTACAACTTCCCATTAAGCAATATCTCAAACATATCTACAGCCGAGTTATTCGCTATATACAAAGCCCTAGAACATATCGAAACTACAATGAACCTAAGAAATATATTATTTGCTCCGATTCAAGGAGCTCACTGGAGATGATAGACATTCGGGAGTCCTATAGTTTATTAATTCAGTGCATACATATGCTCTTAGAACTATGTCTACGAGAAAATAAAGCAGTCTCCTTTATTTAGATTCCCGGTCATGTGCCGACAAAGCTGCTAAAGAAGCGGCATCAATGAATTGTAGAGACGAACGTGTCCTTGCAGTCGATTGGAAAGCTTTTCTAAAAAAACAAATAATCTTTCCTACTGGGAAAAGGAATGGCAATCAGTGCAGCTGTCAAATAAATTATGGAATATCAAGGGTACCACAAAGAAATGGTCAACCTCAAATCGAGAATCTCGGCGAGAAGAAGTTGTCCTAGCGAGAATGAGACTCAGTCACACCATGTTGACACACAGGCACATATTCCGAAGAGAACCTCAGCCGGTATGCAGCGCTTGCAATACGACATTAACGGTCATGCATATTCTATTGGAATGTTCGAAATATGTAAACGCACGGGGAAAAGTAAATTTACCGACCTGTCTTACAGATGTATTAGGAGACAATGAGGGCAGTATCAATAAGACTTTCGAATATCCCTAGGGAGGTTCATCTATTTCATTTGTTGTGAAACTAGCTGTACATATGTATGTGTTTAGCTGTTTGCTGGTGTCTTGTGTGTAGGTATTTATTTTATAAGTGATATAAGGGAGTAGAGGAATATGATTAGACCTAGATTGTGGGTTTGCTGTAGAAATTGTTAGACTAGTGGATATGAATATGCATCCCGGATGAGTCCTTACAAATTAGAAACAGGTGCAAAGGACCCATAGCTGTTGTGCACTTTAAAAAAATCCAAAAAAAGTATAGCACTATTCTTGTTTCATCCATGAACGTTAATCTTACCACTCGATGTTCTCTTGTGGGTAGTAATGATAATGCTGGCTGTCTATTGACCAAACCTTCTTTATGTAAACTTCTTCTCACTGTACGGGAAAAAATACATTACATTTCTGATCACTAAACGTAAATTTGTTCATTCAGTCCTTGTAATCTGCTGCCTACGAAGAACAGACTCTCTCAAAAATCGGACATGACATTTACAAGTTGGCCTTTAAACGGCTTTGTCCAACCTTTCTAGTCTCCAAAAAGATTTCTTCTGTAATCTTGACCGATAGTTTTATAACACTTCTAGCCTGGGCTGCCACTTCTCGTACTTTTTCGAAACAAGGTTATAAGTTCTACTTCATGATCTTCTAAAATTTTATATCCGCTCATTTTTTTTTTTTTTATAATTTTACAAAGTAACTTACAAAAGGTAAACACAAACTCAGAATGCCTGAGAGCACACCAAGAGGACATAAAAACAATGCAGTTATATTCTAAGTCCATATTAATTGTTTGCAAATATTTTTAATCCTCGAACGTAAAAAAATATTCCTAACAAGAACGTTGTGTTGCATTTGTAAATAATATGCTTTTTATTTCATGTGAATCGCATTTCTCAAATGCGATTGTCCACAATGTATTTCCGATAGTAACTAAATTTGGTAGATTTGTCACGATGCTATACTTCAACTAGTAAGTGAACTAGATAAACTAGAAAAATTCACAGTACTTCTTGGTTTAAATAATACCTCTACAAAATGTCCAAATTTTCTTCAGAGTTGCAGTTTTCACTGAAAGTATTGTTACTCAAACATAAATATAATATAAATCCCAGTTACACTTGAAAGCTAACGACAGATTTCTTGGAAAATCTCTAGGGGGGTCTTTTCATGTTACAAATAAAAGTGATAGATTATAAAAATCAATTTTTCTGCAATAATGTTTAAAAATTAAGATTTATAGTCATTTATGGTCGTAGAACAGTATTCTAAGTTTTAAAAAAATCAGTAAAGGCGCTGAAGTTTTTATCGATGGACTTTGACCGAAACTTTGTGCCAGATGCTGTAGTATGATGGAATATAAAGTTTGTGCTTTGAATTTTCTTTTTTATTTTTTTGGAGATATTTTGTTCGCACACAGTAAAGAGTAAGTAAAAGTGGTATCTGTATAACCATAAATCTGAAAGAGTAGCTGAACAACTAGGAAATAGATTGTTAAACTCTCGATTATTTCATTGACTCACTCATAACAGTTAAAAATGAAACAATCTAAAATATAAATAAACATAATTAGATCTGAATTAGAGTATTAACTTTAAAATACATACGAATTACATAAAACAAATTGTTTGCCAATAATTACAAAATTTGTCGGTTTGAATTTACAATCGTTACCAACGTCTTAGTAAATAATATTATTGTCATTTCATCTCTCATATATGTCCTTGTGCATACATTTTTTATGATAATTACCTAATACGATGTTGTAATTAGAATTGTTAAGTAACTAGAACAGAGATAAACATATATATACATATGTAAAGGACACTAGAAGGTGACTTTCAAAAAATATACATATATGATTGTTATTTCGATTAATATCAAGTTTGATGAATATTGAAGTCGTTTTTCATTATTTATAGATTCTATTTTAACTTTTGTAAAATTCATCCTAAAGTTTTGGTGACAAATTTTCTATTATAGGTACCTACTCATTGTTTTTTTATTTTTTTTTATTTTTAGATATTCACACATAGCATTCATATTTGAAGTTATTCACAGTTACAGACTCACACACACAGCTTGTGTTCATAATCAAAGAACCTTGAAACGAGTATCCCACTTGTACCAATTGTTGGCCGTTAGAAGTGATCAGTGTATCTAATTGTTCGCTTATCATCCAGGAAGTTTCCAAAAAAGCACCAAATAATTTGAAGTGTTTTTTATTTCAAACTCGACGTTTCGGCAAACATTGTGTGCCTTCTTCAGGGGCTCCTCTATAAAGAAAGAATATAGCTAATAATTATCAGCAGAACGATAAAAATAAAAAGTAATAGTAGTTTGATTATTTGTTTTGTTTTAGTTTAGTTATTTAGTTAGTTAGTCAGTTAGTTAGTTAGTTAGTTACCTAAGTTTAGTTTAGTTTGGTTTGTTTAGTTAGATGACTTTGTTTATTTATCTCACTATTATTACTTTTTATTTTTATCGTTCTGTTGATAAATACTAGCTATATTCTTCTTTGTATATTTTTTCTTTATAGAGAACCCATGTAGAAGGCAAACAATGTTTGCTGAAACGTCAGATAAAAAAACAATTTAAAATTATTTGGTATTTTTTGTTTTGGAAACTTCCTAGTCGATAAGCCAACAATTAGTTACACTTGAAACAAGTATTTTCGGTAAAAAAAATGACGATCGTCATTTTCCAGTTATATCAATAAAAGAAAGTCTGGGATTTTATCCATCTTAACGTGCTTCTTTTTGTTGGTGTGGATCAGTTTCGAATCGTCCATCAACAGTCAGAATATCAAGTTATCAAGTTCGTATGTAGAGATGACCCGATTGACGGTCAGAATCTTGCTATGAGAGAAATTCCGTAAATGATAAAAAGGCTGACCTTTCATTGGTAGCTGTTCTAAATACAGAATACAGATATTCTAGTAAGAGAAAATGTAGTTCTTAGGTGTGTCCAGGAGGAAATGTGGAGATGTAGAAATGTATAATAGTTATTTTAATCTGTTATTTATTATAGCATTACTTTTTTTTTTCTGACAAAGAATCATATACTTGAGAAAAGATATAAAAAGATAACGCTATTGTGGCATCTTATAACAATGGAATGCAATGGACGACAACTATCCATTGGAAGCAGTTTGTTGATTGTCTCTGATTAGCCCGGCCATTATAAGTGAACTCTATATGCACATGGTGGTGTTATGGCACGTTTCTCCGAGTACTTTGCTTTGTGCCAATGTTTTAGTAAAACACTGGCCTCCCCTTCTCTTCCTCCCGCCCCGCCGCCCACCTACTTGCCTTTCCCTTCATTTCTTGCACAATTTACAAAGCGTATGGACATGTGTAGAACAAGTTGTATGTGACAGAATGCAGACTGACCATCTTACTTGTCAATAATGCACTTCATAAGTGCTCTCCACGCTTCTGTGACTTAAGTAGTGGTGGTAGTATTATTGAAGAAACAAAACAACCACAGGACCCAGAGTGAAAGAGAGTAAGAAGGTGGGGTGGGGGGGAGATATTGTGTGTGTTGAACTTTCTGGTTACTTCTTGTCCACACAAAGTTGTTTTATCCTTGCCGGTCTATCCTCTCATGTTCGGCATAGTTATTTCTTACCGCTCACCTCCTTAACTTTATAAGACAAGGCCGCATTAACTTTACCTCTCACCGCTGTTACTGCCTTCTGCTACCGCAGTACACAACTATTTTAATATACCTCATACCTGTGCCGAGCTAATTTGACAGTTCAGCTTCAACTCTTTCACTATCCAACTCATCTGGGCCTCCTCATGGCTATAATATATAAAAATGAAACCAACAACTCTCTCTCTCTTTGTTCATCAACACAAATATTGTGCTCTTTCTTTAACATATATCAAATAGTACACACACTTACGTGTATACATTTCTTCATATTACTAACATAACGTCGCATATAACATAGATTACAATCTAAAACTTTATACAAAAAAAGAAAACCATTTAGTTTAAACGTTTGTATAACAATTGTTTTTTCTCCCTTGTATATCAAATTAACTACCTCTTTGTATTTTTTAAAAACAAAAAAATATTTTTTAAAAAAATTATAAACTGCAATATATAGCAGTACCAACAATTTCCGTCATAGAACTTCTTCACGTAGAAGAAGATGCTGATAGCATCTAAATTTCTTCTAAATAATACTCTCGCCATTTATTATTCTTTGTTTTACCTATCTTATAGGAACTGTGAACTATTTTTATATTCCAATTATATTATTGAATTTTAAATAAGCATGAAATATTATAGGGAATGTTTCCAGAAATATACAAATTAAAACTTAACTTTCAAAATATACTTTTCTTCTTTTTTTTTTAATATTATCAACCCTTCGTCATCATTTCTTTTGTGAGAAAAGCTTGTTATCTAGTCAGATTTCAAAAAATTGAGATTTATCGTAAATGCAAGCTCTGAGTTCCCTTAATTCCGATGTCGATTTTAAAAATTCCTTTCGTATGTGTGAAAAAAATCTTCTTCATAGGAGAATGTATATTAACCATTTCTTAACGGATTTTGGTAATCCTAGTGAGGATTAGCTCACCTGACTCACTCTCTCTCTCTCTCAAACACACACACACACATACACACAATGACATATGATCTTGGACGATAAGTCTGCCTTAAAAAAAATAAGCATTGTTTTACTTTATTGTATGTTTTTTATTTTAAATCATATCATTTTATGAATTCACCTCGCTCAGAAATTTGTTATACCTTTCGACTGTTTAGTAATTTTACTAAAGGATTAAACGGAAGTTACTTTTAGTTCTAAATGTCCTTCCTGCTTTAGATAAAAAAGAATTAATTGAGGAATGCTAAATAACTGTGGACATCTAATAAATTAAGTAACAAATAAAAAGTTTCACCATTCAAATTATTCAAATCATATAAAAAAAATTGCTCCTTTATATATTATATCCAACGCTTCACTTCCCAGTCCCCAAATATATACTTTTGCCGAGCGGGCTAGCATATTAATTAGTGTGGTTACTTTTGCGCACAAATTATTTACCTGCTTTTTCCAAGACAATCGACGATCAAACCAGACTCCCAAAATTTCAGCTCATCTACCATTGGTATAAGTTTGCCGGATAGATAAACATGTACAAGATTGACACTTCTTTTATGAGTTATGTGGAGTATTTGTGATTTTTCTGAATTAAATTGCAACTTATTTTCGTCGGGCCATCTATCAATTAAGAACATTGTCTCGTCAGCAAGTAACTAACTGCAGAACCTCTTCATTTCTCGCCGCAATCACAATCAGGAGATCATTAGCAAATGCGTATAACGACACTGGATATGGGTATTTTAATTTTAATAGCGGATCGTATATAAGTATCCAGTAGCCAGGGCCATAACATGACCCCTGAGGACAGCCATTCAAATCATAGTACAATTTCAATTAAAATAAATAAATAATTTTCGTTTCTCTTATTCCTAGTAACAGGAAGTATTGAATTCGGAATTGAGTTTTCACCGGAAATACATGTTTAGGGGTATCATGAATTCGAAAAAAATGTTTTTGGCAAATGGTCTGTGCGTTTTGTCTTTGTGTGTGTGTATGTATGTGTTAACCACAATATCTCAAAAACGAAAAGTTGCAGGAAGCTTAAACTTGGTATTCCGTTTATGTACCACAACCGTATCAGACACGAAGATTTTTAAGCTAAAACCATCAAACGAATGTACGACATTACGCAATGGTTTTTCCATTTTTCATGATTTCTCGAAAAAAAAAATAAACATCTCGAACTACACAAATATATTTGTTTGTAGATATCTTTTATTTGTCACATTTTCCCGGAAAAGTGTATTTTTTTAAGGATTTTGGAGGGAACAGTAACGTTATGCTTTCCTCGAAAGTATCACATCAGTATAATAATATGGTTTTACCACTTATAGCGATATGGTCACTCTAACATTCATCGCGAGATGCTTTTGAAGTTTCCTGTTACAGGTTTTCCTTCTGATAGAATGTTGAAGACTTTTGTTTCCGAGCAATCTCACAGTGTCAGGTGACCAATCTACCCTCTAGGGAAGATTGGTCAAGATTGGGTCCGTCCCTCTAGGGAAGATTGGTCAAGATACCTGATAATTACTTCCGGTGTTACACAGACGGTTCCAGAATGGATGGTAGGTCTGGAGCTGCGGTCTATTTTGAGACCGGAGATCATTTGGCAGTATCTCTTGGTGAATGGACCAACCGTCTTCCAGACTGATGTTTATGCTATTCTTTGTTGTGTCTTGGATGAGATGGTACGTAACACTAACTTAAAAGCTGTTTGTATCTGCTCGACAAGCCCAAGCTGCGCTGAACGCGCTGACTTCATGTGTCTTCACTTCCAGGTTGGTGTTAGAATGTTCTAAAAGACTGGAAGAGCTTTCTTCTCTGAAGAATGTGCTTCTAGGCTGGGTGCTAGGTCACATGGGAATTTTTGGGAATGAGGTGGTGGATAGGTTTGTCAAATTAGGCGCCTCTCTTCCTTTCATTAGTCCCGAGCCTGCTATTGACGTGTCTTCTGGCACATGTCTGCCAGGCTTCCAGACATGGACATCTTCACAGCATTCATCCTTATGGATGAGCTCAGTGGTTTTCGGCAGTCCGGACAAGGCCATTAGTGAGACGTTGCTGTGTTTTTCACGGAGCGCTCTCAGGCATCTGGTTGGATCTCTTACTGGACATTGTGGTTTAAGGAGACATCTCTACATAATGGGGCTCATGCCGGATCCATTTTGTAGAGTCTGTGAGACAGAGGAGGAAACACCCATTCATCTTATGACTGATTGCTTGGGTTGTGAGGAAATTAGGTTGAGGACCTTTGTTCGGAATAGGATGTGTGTGGAAGAGCTTAGGCTATTTCCGCTTTAAGTTATTGTACGATTCGTTCGGTCTGCGGTGAATCTTAGATGAATTAGATCCGGGTCTGGATTTTTGTTCTAGACCCAGTTTGTTGTTTTTTTTTCTTGGGGTAGCTATATGGGCCCAGTGAGTCTTTGGATAGCGTAGGGTTTGGTCCCTCCCAACAGACAATAATAATAATAATACCATCTATATAATATAAATGACACATTAGAAGCATAGATAGTATTCCAAATTTGAAGAAAATCAACTGTTTAATAGAAATGCGTTTTTTAAAGAATAGGTTTTTGAATTTTTTGGAATTTTCTTTTAAAACAGTTACTATGGTTTTCATTAAACTTGGAATGCTTGCTGCATAGATAGAAACGTATCACTTTTATTTGAAATATTTTTCTGAAAAGTAGATTTTAGACGGGGAAATTGACGTCTGCTAGTTCGTCCTAAATTTTAAATTTACATATTATGCTTTCTAAGGGTTGACATAGATCGCTCCTCACATGAGGCCGCAAAGGTATACAAGTAAAATCCCCACCATCATGTTTATTGCCAGCCCAACTAAGCATTGGTGTAACGTTGCAATAAAAATATTAAAAAAATTCTCAATTAAATTGTGGTCATTAGAGTAAGAAAAAGTCGTGTGAGTGTATGACACCAGATTTTTTTTTTTTGATTTCGTAAAATAATAAATTTTTCTCAAAAAAAAAGTATTTTGAAAACCAAAATACATCAATAACCACTTTTCCAGGTGACCACAATAATATGGCCATGACAATTTAATGAAAACATCCTTTTTCCATTTAATATTACTAATTATATATAATATTTTATTGTTTGTAATTTATTTTCTAATAAATATTTTATTTACTTTATTACTCATAAATGTTTATTACCAATTACAATATTATTAATTTATATAAATTTATGTGCATAGTATACATGCAAAGGTAAACCAATATTGGAATATATAAAGGCCCATTTTAATAACAGTAATATGACTTTGAAATATTTAAGTACAATAATATCTAACCATAACAGGTTACCTTAATTGCCATGAATACACATGTTACTAACATTGGAAATAAGTTTGAAAATAATCATTAGATTTAAATCAATTCTAATCAGAAGGAAATTAGTAATGATATCATATCTAATTTCTATGTAATAAAAATGACAATTTAAAATAACATAACTATGTATAAATAAAATTTATTAAAGGTAATATTTATAATTATAGTACGAAAGTAATTATTTCTATGAACACCTGTTCAATGTCTTATATCGATATTAAGGTGTTTTAGATTTAGTTTATTTACTAGCAACCTTTTTATACGATAAAACTTGGATTAAATAATTTTCTTTTTACACAGTTTTTTTTAAATTTCAAGCTTTATCTAAACATGTCCCCTTAAATCTATATATATAAAAATTCAGCATCCGTATGTTTGTGGCCGCAAAACTCGAAAAGTAGTCGATGGATTGACTTGAAATTTTTACACAACGTTACATTTCTATATAAGAGTGTTTATATATACTTTTTATTCCGAAGTTCCCACGGAAACGGGAAATTCCGAGCGTTTAGCGAGTTTGGCAGAAATAGATGCGTTGCGATGGTGGCGCGCTCTCTGAACCTCTTTCTCAATTCCTTATAAGTACCTCTATTCCGAAGTTCCCACGGAAACGGTTCTTTGGGCGTGTAAAATCATCGTATGGAATAAGTGGCTCACAAGAAGTCATTGGAAGCATTAGACCATACATTGAAAGACTTGCGAAATAATCAGGGGACATTTGGTAGAGCAATGGTGTTACTGTCCGGTGACTTCAGGCAAACGCTTCCAGTGATACCTCGCTCAATACCAGCTGATGAATTGCATGCCTGCTTGAAAGATTCAACTCTTTGGAGCACAGTAAAAAAACTTCATTTAACAACAAATATGAGTTCAACTTCCACGAATACCACTCATTGCGACAGATATGGCGTTCGAGTTCAAATGACTTCAATTTTCAATAAGCCTTGCGTTCGCTATGACTATCAATAAAGCGCAAGGACAATCTTTGCAAGTGTGCGGTTGGAATTTAGAAAACGAATGCTTCTCTCATAGGCTTCTCCCTAATGTCGCATGCTCCAGAGTCGGAAACCATCTGATCTTCCATCTTTATGTTTATGCAATAAACGGACAAACAAAAAATGTAGTCCATTCACTAGCTTTACAATAAAAAAAGACTTTCAGTTAAAAACATTTTTTCTTTCTTTCCTTTCAGTGCACAGCAACGCAAGTTACGGTATTAAATTGAATGATGTGTTTTCTTGCTGAATCTATGTTAACTATCATACTTCTATTTACTTTCGTACTAATTAAAATCAGACTGAGCCACAGCTAAGCGTGGCCAGGTTTAACTAGTCGAATATATTAAACAATACTAATAATATCAAGAAAATATTCATTTGAAAAATATAAATACAAATGAAATAGATTTAATACATTTCATACTGAAATTTGGTATCAAATGATGGAATCCGGCCTATCATTTTTCATAATCTATATAATTATGTTTTTAAATCAATATAAATTTGATCAATTCCTGTAGGATGTTGTGGGGAATATCGACTTCCCCGTTGAATCTTGGCAACACTTACGAGTAATCCATTCTAAGAAAACAAACCGTACTTATTTCTGGTCCCTAAAATTCACGCAGTACAATGATTGACTAGTAAAGTGGAAATTTAGAGGAACTAAAGGCAATCTCCAGCTAAATATATCAAACCCATACAATTCCATCTATTATAAACGACTATATACTCTAATGTGCAAATGTAATAAGAAGTAGAAATTTAATATATAAAATAGGGAGCCATAATTTATCTTTTAGAACATTTTAGGACTGACTTAGTGTGTTCTCCCTCCTTCCTACGTTACAATCAGTTATTAGGCAGCACTTGTAGGGAACTAAAGTTTTTAAGGAAAATATTGATGTAAAATTGATTTGTATATTTCTTATTTTGACTTTGATCCAATTTTTATTTAGCGTTTGACCCCAATGTTGGAATGCCCTTGGAAAAGAATCTTTTTCATATTTTACATTTTTTTAAATATTTTTCCCAGAATACTTGGTGTTCTGCTACCCTGAAGGGGAACTAAAGATTAGATTAGATTGGCAAACAGGGAGGGCGAGCCTTATCCAACTGCGACCTGCTTTAAGAGACTATTATGGATTCCATAAGATTATAGCACATTCTTTAGCTTCGCCCTCTTAATCAGGCCTCATAGCTTCGGGATTGCTTGTCCCCAGTTGAAGAAATCTTGTCCTCATCAGACCGGCACACTCTCCAAGGATGTGTACCAGAGTTTCCTCCTCGGCCTTGCCTGAATCGCCCTGGTAAATTTAGGTAAATGTCTTTTAATTGAGAATTTAGCCTGCCTCTGTCTTGGTGTTCTTTCCCACTAACGCAGACGCTATTCTTCTATCCAATCCTTCATAGATGATTGAACGAGGCTCCTGAGCAACCGCAGAAGGGCTCGGGGCCTATAAAGGTATCCTTCGGCTTGAATTCACGCAGGGCTTCTCCGTTTACAAATTCTGAAATAAGACAATAAGTCTAACGAGAATTCTTAGCGAAACCGCTACGTCAAACTCAAAAGCAAATGTTTTTGGTGTTCGTTACGACCGCTGTATCAATGTTGTAAATTGGATATTTAGGTTCGGTCATACAGAAGAACTCTTTTTAAATTCCTACCGACGTTTCGGCAAATTTATTGCCTTCTTCAGGGTAAAAATTTTCAGTTAGAATTCTTAGTAATTAATCTAGTTTAACCTGTAACATACCATCACTAAATGTACGTAACACTTGGTGATGGTATGTCACAGGTTAAACTAGATTAATTACTACTGGAATTCTAACTGAAAATTTTACCCTGACAAGGTAATAAATTTGCCGAAACGTCGGTAGAAATTTAAAAAGAGTTCTTCTGTATGACCGAACCTCAACATCCAATTTTCAAAAGCAAATCTTTTCACATTCGATTCTGATAAAATCTCGATGGCTTTTCAATTTGTCAATTATGCACTAGTATATTACTAGTTCAAGATGATTGAATTTTTCACAATAAAATAAGTAGTATTATGATTCGGTTTCTAGAAATTGAGTTTCTCTGATACTTTAAGCGTATTTCCAAAAGTAATGCGCCCAGATATTAGCCTAGAATACTTATTTGTATATCCATTTCAGTGAAATAATACAGTCGCAAATTTGATATAGGGTTTGAGTTTCACAATGGTATCCTTCCTATACGAAGGTTTAAATCAATCATCCGAAAGTGTCATTTTAATCTGATTAGATCTTTACTTTTGTTAAAGTGGTAGAAAAAAAAATCTGCATTCTTGTTAGATTATTTTTAAATTACATTTTATTTGGACTTTACATAAAACAAGTTTTTGAGAATATCATGAGGGCTGCCTCGTCTTACGAAAGTTAGTCAACACCAGTCTGAGGAGAATTCACGTATGGACCTATGGGGAGATATGAATCTTCTCGGACATCCAAAGGCTCTTGGGACCTTCAGAATCACTTCTTCCTAGTCAGGGAGAGGCTCCCTGGAGTTGCTTTCCCGGCGCAATAAAGTGCGGCTGGTATGGGTGCCGGGACGCAAGGGGATAAAAGGAAAGAGATAGCCGACCAACTGGCCATGAATAGAGCGAACACTCCATTCAGTTGGCCAGAACCTGGTCTGGGGATAGCCAAAAGTATGGCGAGGGCGTCTCTGAGGGATTGGATCAGAGAGAACATAGTCGCCACTGGAGGCTAAGCACGGGGGCAAAACACGGCAAAATGGTTATGCCAGAAGTTTGTGTAAGAGGAGAACCAGAGAAAACCTGGGTTTAAGCAGGTATCAGATTTGTCTGAGAGCGGGCCTCTTCAAGAAACATCTGCACAAGCTGGGGTTAATTGAGTCGGAACCCTTGTGCAGACTAAGTCAGGAAGAGCAGGAGACGGCCTCTCACCTGTTGTTTGATTGTGTCACAATCGGCAGATTGCGGTACGAGATCTTTGGCACTTTGAGACCGGAGGATCTCAAGTACTGCAAGAAGGTCTGGTGAGGAAGGTTTTGAACCTCATGAAGAGGGGAGGATTCCTCTACTAGACATTAAGGGGTTGGCACAATAAGCCTCAATGGGTAGGCTGCAGTGTCTGGGTTGGATTCTCCCCCTTGCGTCATTCCAATTCTAATTCTAGTCAACACCGGTAATAGGAAATACTAGGTGTTGATTTTGTTGTTGTCAAGTTTGACCACTTTCTCCAAACATATCCTTTTGGATACTTATACCTATTGTGTAATTCTATAGCTTTTTTCCTAAATATTTTTCATAAAACTGGTTTTAAGGGGTTTATGGGGGAAGCTTTCACGTTAGCCTTCCCCTCTAACCGCCCTCTTTAATCCGTTCACAATTATAATACCGTATCCGTTCACAATTATAATACTAAGTATAATAAAATTTGTGATATAAAAAAAATCTACGGTAGAAGATTATGCATTGAAAGTTATTAGATAAGAATAAATGAAATTCGTTGAGTGCTTAAATTTTTGCAACTCTTTCTTATATATATTATATAACTACGCTTATATCTGTGATTAAATCTTACTTTATTATTTGACCATTTTTTATTAAATATAATTGATGTTGAACATTTTCAGATATAAACTGTGATTATAAGATTTTCTTTTGAGTAATTACATGAAATTTATTCGATTGTAAAGTATCCAATTTTAATTCAAAATGCTTCTTCAATAAAATAAAACAATAATATTGAATACATTTTATAATAATATTTACTTTAAATTTGATAACAACTCACTAGTTTCCAGAAACTTATTCTCTACTTAAATCTAGTTTAAATAGATACTTGAAGTTTTACAAATAGTAAATAAAAGATTTTTGTAACTTTAGTGTAACGGAGATTTAAGTGAGTATAACAGTGGTGGGCGGACATAGAAGTAGTTGTCCGTACTTGTGTGTGTGTGTAAGTACTATTAGCGGTGGTCAGCACTAGGATGGTTTGAGTAATAGCTGGCCAAGTACAAGCCACCGTGTACCACTTATTGAATCTTTCAATTTATGAGGACATCAAGCGAGCACTCACTCTCTTTCTATTACTACCACCAAGTACCCAAGACGCGGTGTTCTACTACCTATCGGTAAACACATCAAACCCTCTTTTCCACACTCTTTCCAAACCGCCTTCTCTCCTTTTCCCAGCTCCATCCAAGTTTTCCAGCACACCCAAGTACTACTATAATCCTACCATATACACCAACCACCAACACTATGACTACATCCTGTTTTCTTTAACCCTCTACCTAAATATTTTGCTCAGTTACTCTAGTGAAGCGTGTACACCTTCTATATTCCCTACAGTTTAAGTGATGTACAATATTTATGGCAACCCTTGATGTTACTTATATTTATTTACTAAGAATCAGTAAATACTAACTATTTATATATATAAATTTTATCTGTCCAGATTGGGCACATAAATTTATATAATAATAATAATAATAATAAAATGTTTTTATCTTATTTAATCTTACTATTAAAGCTGGCAACAATTTTTGAGCTCACTAGAGGATGAATAAAAAAACAAAAACACATTGTATGGCTCCAAGTCTTTGCGCGAGTCTGCCTTGAGTAGTATATCTCAAGATACTTCGAAAAACTCAGTATCAGATAACAATTTGAGCCGACTACTAAACTATCGTGTAGATCTTGTAACTTTCCAATCGACCAAATTCTCCTCCAATCTTATATCTTCACCGACTCATATTTAATTCCAAACATCTTTCTTTGCCACTCATTACCTTTATCGCCTTTTGAACTTTAAGTAAAATGTATGAACGTCTTCTTTTCAACACGTAAGGGGAAAAAAAATTAAAAAGAATATTCGAACTAATTAAAGATTGGGAGGATTAGAGGATCAGGAATTATCACGAAATATGGTGTTTGGTAAATAAGGGTGTTCATACAAAATATCTGAACCCTGTGTATAACCTGTAGTAGTATACAAGATTACACACTGCTAGGTTAATGAAATCCAGCAGGGCATAAGTAAAAGACAAAATATTGAAGAACAAAATCTATCCTTTATTGTCATCCATCATATTGAGCGAATTTCAGAAACCCTCCTAACCGGGGTGTAACAGGCAGAAATGTGGAAGCACCTTCTTTCACACTGACAACTACCTGTATTGCCCATGAGGTACTGGTTTGAGAAGAGGCGAATCGGAGGACCATTAAAAGTTGAAGGTATAACTGGGTAGATGGTATGGCCTTGTTGAATGTATTGAAAATGAATAAGAGCCCAAATTAGAAGGTGTAACTGATCGCCAAGCACCAAGAATCTTAACCCCTTAGTAGTATGTTTTATAAACGTGAATGAAACAGGGTAATAAATTCCTTATAAACTTCAGACAGCATTAAACGAATATGAAACAATGTAAAATGTTTTTTTTTAATTAAGTTTGAGGCCAACGCATTGAAATGAATGCTGATAAAGGTTAGGGTATAAACCTCTATTGCACAAACTTATACAATAAAAGGTGATAAGGTTACCAACATGATAATTATAGAATGTGCACTGCTCCAGAGGAGATTATACTGCCAGTTGTAGGTGGAGAGGCAGTAAAAGGGTTCACTTAAAACGAGGGATGAGCTGTTGATGTATTCCCTTGTAGCCTGCTTGATTTCACTCACTTATGAAGAGACAGGTTACTTAAATGGGTGATTAAAAATAACAACAATAATAATAATAATATGGAAACAGGAGAGGATTGAGGAAGAAGTTACCTAGTGTTGCGCACTCACAAGGGATTCGCAGGTTACAGCTGAATTGAGTTCACACCTTTGCTATTCAATATAGAGTCTCGAACTGAAGAAATTCTTATTAGTGTGGCGTATAAAATTGTAGTAAGGTTAAAACAGTATCTTGGCAGACCACTTTAGCACAAGCAATGTTGTAGAGAACTTAGAACCTAGGCCTTCACATGGCGATACACACCTCACTCCACTCCTTAAAACATGTGCACAACAAAACGCAACGCAGTGTTGCTCTGGTGAAGCGCACAAAATTCCCATGGACAATAGGGCGCTGGCAAGAGTTTAACTCTCTATTAATACTCAAACAAAAGATGGTACAAGTTAAAATGCAAATTAATAATCAGTTAATTATTTCACCCTGGTGGGCCCCCCCCTTTTTATGTAAAATTTTTGCTATAACCTGTGTTACGTTATTCGCTGCTTAAAATTCAGTATTGAAACAAGAAAAACGTAACATATGGGATTTATTGTAATGACGAAGATCTGATTGAAATTAAAAAGAAAGGAAATGGCCAAATCTCTTGAAGAGAATGGGTGTTGAAATAATCCCAAAAAGTTCTTGCAGGACATCCACAAAGTCAAAGAAGAAAAGGAAGACCGAATATGCGTTGGTTAGATGATGTGGAGAGGGATTTGAAAACGATGAAATTTAGAAGCCTAGGTTAGCCCAAAATGAAAAGCCACTACAAAGATTGTAGTGCCAAAGAAGAAGAAGATCTAAGCTTTTAAGTCGAAATCCAAACAACAATCTCTAATCTATTACCGTCAATGGAGAACAGAAAAAAATATATTGTACTTTTTTATATGACATTTGACTCATATTGACTTTATTTCCTTTATTGCAATTCCAATGATTGTATTGTTTTCTCGCAATAAAGTTTTATCATTCCTATATTTATTTTATTACAACATAAAGATATATTATCATTTACTTAATTTTATAATCATTTGCAGTTGTTCTCAATGTCTAAACATCAACATTGTGACTAACTCTTGGACACATATGCAATTTATAATATCAAAACAACTTAATGGTTATTGTAAATTGTTACACACCTATACTAATTCATAATGTATGTTCAGATATACATTCATTATAAAATTTATCATTATTAATGCGTAAACAATAATTAAAAGTGAGAAAATTCAAATTGGGTATACGTAAATCGTTGAAGACTTACAATAAATAAGTGATAAAATAAATTGATGCAATAAATTTATTGCTAAAAGATTAAATAAGAATTTAATAAAATATTTGCAAAATCATTTCGTTCTATGAATATGAAGTAATTTTTACTACCATGCGAATAAATTCTAGGGATAATAAAAAGTTTGCTATAAAAAATATAAAATTTTGATAAACAAAGTTTAATTAATAACTTGCACCTATATACGTATATGTCTATATGAGAGTTTGCACTTTTCGCGTCGTTTTTAGTATCACAGAATTCACACAAATATATATGTACATACAAGACGTGTGCTTTCTGCTAAAATAGTAGAATACTCTAGAAATGGTTGGCCTAGAGTAGTGACTATTGTTTTCTTCATTGTTGTAGCCTTTCCTTCTTTTACTTCCGACTGACCCATTTCCGGGATTAGCTAGTTTGATGGGGATATCGCTTGAGTTATCAAACATCTTTGAAGATAGGAAAATGTCCGATAGTAGACAGAAGGTAGAAAAAGAAACAACGCTAATTGGGTCCTTCAGATTTCTAAGCGTTTACGACAGGAAGCTTTAACATGGATAGCCAAAAAACTTATGCGATATCTCTGTTGTTCGGCAGTAGGGAACGCTAATCATTATGGGCATAAAGTTAATGGAAGTCAAACTCGAAATAAAGATCCTTGCGCTATTTAAAAAAGCCAATTTGAGAAATTTTAAAGGTTACTTGCAAAGGAAGAGGTCAAGAAGGTACACTGGTGACAAAATAATAAAAAGTTCCATTCTGTGCGGGTGTAGAAGCTATCTCAGGAGAGTTTCAGCGCTCAGTTTTTGAATACAAAAACTAAATTAATATCTGAACCTTCAATTGTATCCCAAAATACTAGCTGTTTGATTGCTACAAGTAGGACTAGTGCCCAACTGTAGAAGTGAATAGCACTTGATAAAGATAGACCTTCCGATAGATCTACTTTACTAGTTGATATACATTTTGACTATTCCAAAACCATACTCATTAACAAAGTGAAATATAAAGTTGTTCTCTCGTAACAAGACCGAAATGGCAATGAACCTCAGAGAAATCTCTCTGATATTTCTTCATAGAAAAATATTTGAAATGAAAATGGTAGCCTATTTATACATATATATATAGGATACTAGTTTAAAGTAAATTTTTGTAACCTTTTTTGGCGGGAAAATTGTCAAAATATGATAAAAACTATTCAATAAAATACTACTTCCACTGGAATATTTTGATAATAGATACCTTCTTCCTTTTAGCTTCCCTGATGATTCTTAGAACAGTATATCAAGTTTGACCTGTCGTTGTCTTTTATTTTTTACCTATATGGTATATTTCAGTAATTCACCCTACTCACAAACATATGACTCACAGACACCCTATTCGTTAATACATTTTCTTTTGGAATTCAATCAGCAATAAATATGTCAAACTCAATAGAATTTTAAAAACTGATAGGATTGCAATGTTTTCTCACAGCAGTAAGAGAAAGTAACAAATCTGATGTGAAACAATCACACAACTTTCTCTTACTGCTATTAATATAGCTATATATAAATATAAAATATTAAATTTTCTTTTGGGTCAACTTTTACTCATTTGTCTTAGCGTAAGGTAGTAGGGGGTCAAGTATACCTTCATATGATTAACATAATATAGTAACATGATGCAACTTAATCTAATGTATTGTAATATGTACATCTTTGGGCGAATTAATAAATATAAATTGTATCGAAATATATTCTTGTTATATATTTTATGATTGTAAAGTAAGGAATTTTTCCGATGTATATATTAATAAATTTGGATTTTTTGAAGGTTGGAAGGCATAAAAGAAACAGTTAGTTGAGTCAGAGATACCTGTCCTAAATTTATTTAGGACAAAGTAGTGAGTGGTGGAAGTGCCCCAAGAAACCCAACCTTCTTCAAGTCAGAACATATGTAAAATATGTAAGTTTTATAAAAAAAGCAGTTTCTCCTAAATGACAAGACACTTACGTTGTTTTACCTCAATATTGTATTTATTAATTTTTGACATATACTTTTTATTTTAATTATATATTTTTTTGAATCTATATATTTAATTGTGTTTTTTCATCCTCTCCAATTTCTGTATAAACACAGACCTCACGAGATCCCTTTAGAGAAGATTCCAAATATGAATTATAATAATTAATTATTAATTAACATATTTAATTTATCCCCCCACCCCCAAATACAAATCATATTACAGTATGAATAACATAACATAATGAATACATTATAATCCATAAAAAAGAGCGCCAAAAAAACCTTGAACCAAACCCGTTTAATATGTGAAATTTAACGCCCAAAAATATCACGGAACTATCTGCAATTAATTTTTTTTGTGGGGGGTGAGAATTATTACCTCATAAAAGTGATAGGTTTATATTTGTGCAAATAGGATTCCAAGTTTAAAGGAAAACTTTATAGTCAATCATTAACGAGTAAAGCCCCAAAAAAATCTTGAAAACCTATTCTGTAAAGTAGCCCTTACCGCTTACTGATTTACTTCAAATTTGGAAGATGATTCTAATGTATGTAGCCTAATATATAATATATAACATAAGTGGTAAAACATTTCTATACTCCTTCAAAACCCGGTGTAAGAGAAAAGTCTTACTGTGAGGAAGAGAAAATTAAAAAAAAATATAATAAATAAATAAATTACGATTTTCCCCTAATATAAATCTTTTTGAAAACATATTAAAAATGTTTGAATATAAACTTTAATCTCGTTTACTTGTATTGGATACAATTTTATTTTTAAAAAATTTTCCGCTTCAAAATATATGAAATATAAGGAATACAAGTGAAGTAATAAATAAAAGATAAAAATTATTTTATGTAGCCTTGTAATATATATTTATATATATATATATATAATATAAAATAAAAAGGGAGGGGATAAAGCTATTGAACGGGTGGCGCGCGGTAGAAAGCGCTCTATGGGAGTTGACCAGAGAGGAAGGCCTCCTCTAGCCTCCTAAAGCCGGCCCTGCCTGTGTGAGAAAGAGAGCGACCTAAAGGGGTAGCGCTGAAGATGATTTAGGTGTGCTCCATAGTACCCAGTAATGCAATGCAACCTGAGCATACTACGGGGCCTTCTCCATACACATTTGATCGATCTATCCACGCATGCCCACTACACATTTAAATAATATCTTACTTGGCTATAAAAATATCAAAATAATATTCATTTAATTTTTTAGTGTATTTTATCTAATTATTATAAACTATTAAATCACTTAATATTTCAGATTTCTCAGTTTACTTTCTATCAACAACTGTTATACCAATCTTTTAAATTAAACATAATAAAATTAATTAAACAAAAATGATCATTTACTCTGAATTATCTGAATTTTTTTAAAGACAAATATTTTATCCGGTTATTCTAATGATTAAAAAGAATCTTTTGATGAAAATTATTTTTAGAGTATGACGAAGTTAAACAACAATAAGAATTGTAGAAGCTTCTAAAGAATCTTCTAGAAATGCCTACTACATTTCTACAATAATTGTATTTCTGCCTAGATATATTTTTATTTTTTATTTTAATTGATGATAATAATAATAATAATGTCCCCCCCACCGAAATCGCCTTATAATCAATTTTTTTATGAAAATAAAAATTATCTTTATTAGCAAAATAAATTTAAGTAGATTAAACAGAATCAACGAAACCATGGGTCATGTCCACTGACTTTAATCGAAATCTTTCCCACCTTCCTCCTCATTGTGACCCAAAAAAAATAAAAAACTTACATAAAACATAAATTTAGAGTTCTGTAACAGCTACCAAAGAGAGTAAAGAGAAGAGAAACGAACCCAAGCACTCTTTCAGACTGGAGTGGGAGAAACTGTATAACTGCAGTGACGAAAGACAGTTCAAGATATAGTTCGATACAGTTCAATATAGTTCATAATAGTTCATCATCTCGCCAGTCACTTCGTGTCATTCTCATATCAACTCTACCTTAACCATTCTCTACTTTTTAGTCCAGGCCTACTGTGTCTCATTATTATTATACATAGTTAACCAATGTTAACCCAGTCTTCTCATTTCATCAACCAGACCCAAATTCTCTCCACCTAACACATCCATTATAGTTCTTTATGTATCATCTTATTTCATTGTGAGAAAAGGATAAATTTAAATCAAAATTTGGGTTTATACTAAAATAACTTTTTTGGACAATCAAAAACTTATCTAATTCTAAAAAAAATAATTATTATGAATTCTCAAAGTACAAAATAAATATAAAAATAAAAAAGTGACATAAAAAACTTCCATGTCTTTCGAGAAAATTCCCAAATAACTCAGAAATCCGTTCTTTGCTTTTTTTTATTTAAACGTTATTACTGTGTCTTACTCTCTTAGTAAGAAGGAAGTATGGAGATCGTGTGAAATATTCTGAATTTGAGTTATCACAGGAAATATATGTTTTGAGGTCCCTTGCGTACGAAAAAAATCAAGTTTTTTTTGGGCAAATGATGTGAGTAAATATTTCAAAAACGAAAAAAACAACAGTCAACTCAAACTTAGTATTCCATTGAAGTACTTACCACCGCATCTGACAACACTAAAGTAGCGGGTAAAAACCATCAATGACTACACGCTTGTTTTTTTTTTCTTCAGTTTTCGCGATTTCCTCGAATACAACTCCAACGAACTCCTCGAATTTTCTTTAAACTTCATATCGATGCTGTCTATCACTTTTATTGGTACATTTTTTACAAATGAAAAAATAGAAATAAATTAAAATAGATTTATATTTTAAAATAATATCATTTTTAAAGAAAATTTACACGTTGGCTAGTAAAGTGTAAAAACACAGGTACAAGACACCGTTACTAGAGCGGTCGGAGAACTCTAACACTCTTTGTCTTTTAACCCCCTTCTAGAAACCATAATAATATATGAAGGGCAGGTTTTTAGCGAGCAATTATTTCATGAGTTTAATTTCAGCATTCATCCAGTAATCATTTGAGAAAAAACATCAGTGTGCCAGTTAGTGTTACGTGAATATTTGAGTTTAAATCAATCAACTGCAACATTTTTTTTGTATAATTATAAGCTTATATAATATTGTGAAATATTTAAATGCATTTAGAGATAGTATATTTTTTTTGAAATAGTGGTGACTTCTTACTTATTACTTAATACTTCTCTCTACTCTAAAACACACACACACACATACATAAGCCCCTTCAACTTCCATCGTGCTATCCATTACAACAAACAATCTGTACACTCAACCAATAACGTTACACTTGGGATACTGGAGGTCCTGGTAGTTAGATTAGTATTTAGACTGCTGCTACAGACTTTATTAGTTAGAGATACATATGATTATCCTAATAAGAAGGATAAGGATTGTGAGATTCGATCTTTTTAAAAAATAAGAAATCTTAAATTCTTGCCAACGTTTCGACAAATATATTGTTTTTTTCAAGGCATAAAAAAAACTATTAAATAATCTTCAAAACATAACAAACTTAAAAACTTATGTATAAATTTGGAAAATAAAAAGTTGAGAACACCTCAACATCACAGAGAATGTTTCAAATTGTTGTGGTGGTTGGTTCCGCAGAGCTGGAAAGCATCAGAGACATTTTCCTTGGTAGCCTGCTTCATTTTGTGGTCTTCGACCGGTTTCAGGCGTTCACCCATCTTCAGGATGCGTTTGTCAGACAGACATGCAGTTTTTGATGCGTGACAACATAGACTTGCACAGAGCAAATTCAGTATACACACTCGTGCCACAAAATAAATCAGGCTACTACGGAAAACGTCTCTAATGTTCCAAATTTATACATAAATTTTTAAGTTTGTTATGTTTTGAAGATTATTTAATAGTTTTTTTTATGCCTTGAAAAAGACAATATATTTGTCGAAACGTTGGCAAGAATTTAAGTTTTCCTATTTTTCAAAAAGACCGAATCTCACAATCCTTTACCTTCATATAAGAATGGTCGAGAAGAATCTTCTATAATTACCCTAATATCTTATTTTGTCTTGGCAAGCCCAATTAAATGTTTTTTTAAATAATATGTTATTAAAAGATAATGAAGCCATTAAATTGCACTCCTGCGTTTAGGAGAAAGTCCGTCAGTATCGCACACCAGATCACTCCTCCCGTTCCCCTCTTGAGTCGTATTTTTGACAAAAATTATTACACTCTATTTTGTATTTTGGAAAAATTTTGTAGGCCAAATTTTGAAGAGTAAAAAACAATTTATAAACATATTTTTTAAAAAAGTTTTATTCACAATAATAAATAATTGATTCAAGTTTTTAATTTTTACTGAATGAATCCTCTGGCTCTGGGAATCAATGTTGGCATTCAGCCAAAACTTGTCTTATTGTTCAATGTTGGCTGCAACTGAGACCATTAAATGCTGTTGGGTGTGAATATAATATGTTGCAGTAAATGTACTAAATTGAACGTTTTAAAAGAAGTATGGTTTATTAATTGAAGACAGTAGATAGGGAATATATAAATCTGGAAAGCAATAAATATTTCTTTCTTCTTTTTATTACAAACAAATGGATTGATAAAGTATGGCCATTTTTATTAAGTATAGTTAAAAATAATCACAGGATTAAAATTTGGAAAAACATAATTTTGAAAATCTGACACAATCGCAATTACTTTTTCTTATAGAAATATTTTGTGAAACACTGACACAACTTTTTCGCACTACAATTAAAGCAAACAGTACAGGGTGTCCCATTTAAACGGCCCATTTTTGAAATAACTCTTAAACGACGGAAGATATCTCAAAAGTGAACATAAAGTTTGTTGAAGTATTTTCGCTCTAGTTTACGGACGATGTTAGTGTTTGTTGATTTTATTGCCGCTTTACACCTTAAATCGTTGGTAGAAAGTGGTGATTTCATTTTGACCCCCACTTTTTTACTACTATATTGAAAACTACTTAAAAAAAAATGAAGAAAAATGCTGTTAATTTCACTTCAATATTTCAAACCATTGTCGAGATATTCAATCATAAAGATGAAATTTTCGTGGTTTTTTTCCTATTTCTTTGTTTCATAAACTAAAACTAAAAGCGGATTTTCTTATTAATTTTAAATAAATAAGAGAGTTCAAATGGTGATTAAACTTAAAACCTATCTTATAACCATAAGGGGCTTAAAAAATTAGGTAAAACATTATTAAAAGATAACAATATTCCAGTTTATTTACCAAAAATCGATAAAAAAATATTTCCTATTTATTGAAAATGACCTCCTCGGTCTAAATGGCACAAGCGTAGTGCGCTGCCTAACAGATGAAGTTGCTAATCGAGTCAAGTCTGCAGGAATTGCTAAGCAGGTTTGGATTAAGCCTTCTAAGTGGTTCTGGAATTGTTGGTTCTTTGGCATACATTTTTTCTTTGCATATCCCCAAAGAAAAAAAAATCAAGACGGGTTAAATCTGGAGATCTGGAAGGCCAGCTTGCCGGTACCTGTCTCTCAATCCAGCGGTTACTGAATATCTCATTCACTTCTATCCTCGTCACTAAAGCATAGTGCGCGAGACATCCATCTTGTTGGAACCACATTCTTGTTCTGACATTCGATGGCCCATCCTCCAGTAGCTGTGATAACAATGAGGAGGTGGATAGGTTTGCCAAATTAGGTGCCTCTCTCCCTTTCATTGGTCCAGAGCCTGCTGTTGGTGTGTCTTCTGCCACATGTTTGTCGGGCTTTCAGACGTGGATGACCTCACAGCACTCATCCTTATGGATGAGTGCAGTGGGTTGTCGGCAGTCTAAAATGCTCATTGGGGGCCCAGACGGAGCTTTGAGTAGTGGCGTCGATGTCTTTCACGGACCTCCCTCAGACATCTGGTTGGATTCCTCACTGGGTATTGTGGTTTAAGGAGACATCTCTATATAATAGGACTCGTGCCTAACCCCTTTTGTAGAGTTTGTGAGACTGAGGAGGAAACACCCATGCATCTGATGACGAATTGTTTGGGTTGTGAGGAGATTAGGTTTAGGACCTTCGGCCGGAGTAGGATATCGGTAGAGGATCTTAAGCTGTGTCCTTTTAAGGTTTTGGTCCGATTGTTCGGTCTGTGGTGAAACTTAGATGGTTAAAACCTGGGCCTGGATTTTCATTCTAGTCCCAGTGGTTGTTATTCTTTAGGGGTAGCTATATGGGCCCTGGGAGGCTTTGGATAGCGTAGGGTTTGCCCTCCCCTTCTGCGAATAATAATAATAATAATAGCTATGGTAACCGAATAAAATTAGCGTATTCTTGCCTATTTAAAGTACCTGGCAGAAAGTGTGGGCCAATTATTTTGTCTCCAAACATAAACAGACAGATGCTCTGTCTGGTCAGATCGGGAATGGTCGTGGAATACTTTTCCAGCCAGTTAAGAGCTACTTTGACCCTCAATATCTTTTTAATGCAAAAAAATTAAAATAACAAGTAGCCAGTTTATTAATATGTATTTACCAAATTAGCCAATAAAAAACATATCATATAGTTAATGCTTCATTCTAAACATATTATTAATTTAATAAAATTACTGTTTACATTTTTTTATAACAAATATTTTCTTGAATAAATATCCATCTTCTAAGAGAGTCTGTCAGCCATTTCTTACGAATTGTTTAACCATTTTGACATTGCTCTTCAGACTAAAGGTTCTTCAGATAAAATTCAAAAAAACTGACGCTGCATGTTTGAATCATTTTCTAAGCTTAGTGTGCAGGTTAATGTCACCTGATGAAGCCGCAAAGCAATACTAAAACTTATAAGTCCATTTCAACGGGCTCTGCGTTGCTGTTATCAAGAGCAGGACAGATTTTTCAAGAACCTAGGAGGAATGTGAAATTTGTCTCGTGAGTGTGAATTAGATTAAGAGCTTGTATGACATGAAGAGCCATAAAAGATCCTCTGACATGTCCCCAATTATGACATCACTCTAGTTTTAAGATTCCAAGAGGCACTAAAGAGTTTAATCGTAAATACTATCCGTAATTTTTTTCAAAATAGTAAAAAATTACAAATTATTTCGATGACGTAAATATTTGTTAAAAAATCCTAATAATACTTCAATAATAATGGCAATAACTAGAAGATAAAAAAATAAAGAATAAAATAAAATGTGCCAATAAAATAGCATATGTTAACACAATACAAAACGCAGATTATACGCACATTCAAGACTGTAATGATAACAATTAAGCAAGATATAACCTTGACAATACTGTTACCACCAATTGATGCTAGTACCTTGAAGACAGACTGAAAAAATTATCAATTGGTTAACCATGTGATAATAATAAAAAAATATTACATAAATATAAGAGAGGTAGAAATTATAATCTTTACAAGTGTAAAGAGTCACAGATTATAATTTTGATGTTTTTCTTTTATTGTTTGAACACTAAACAAGTCCACAACATTTTGTAGTATTGAATAGAAAACTTGAAATGTTATCATAATAGATTATAATAATAAATAATAAAGACTATCTTAAACTTTATTTTAAAGAAAAGAATACTTCCTTTATTTTGTTCTTTTAATCTAAAGAAATTATTATAATTGTTGTATGTCCTTCAATACAATCTTTAGAATAGTTAGAAATAGAAAAATATACACATGACTCTATCTACGATATACGTATATAACTGTAGAATAGTTTTATATACAATCTTCCTTATATTTATTCCAGTATTATAGTTCGGACATTACCAATAGGCAATGGTAAATAAATGGCCAACTTGTATTGATTTTATGTCCGGCTGCTATTTAGACTGGGGTTAGTTTAGTTGTGGTCAGAGTTAATAGTACAAACTCTTTGAATTGAGTAGATATTAGCCTATAGTAGAATTTCTCTTCATGAATAAGTTTTTTTATACTTTTTCAATTCTTTCTTTTTCCCGCTTACTCCTTGAGTGTTCTATTTGATGATTTTTGTAGAATCTTTATGATCCAGCTAATTTTAGACTTCCTTTCGACAATTCTATGAATTAAAACAATTCTATTCATAGAAAAACTGGAAATATAAGGCAATTTAACAAACTTCTTTTACTTCCGTTTACTGTCATCAAATGGAAGATATTGTCGCAAATATAATGAGTTTCCCAGCAAGAACACCAGATTGTCTTGTTGTTGGGTTGATAGTATTGTTGCGATTAGTTGTTATGGAATGTTATACAATGGAAAAACCATGGTGAGTGTTGCATAGGATACTGTTCGTAAGCTTTATGCGATCCTTGGTCGTGATTGTCCATCGAATGAGTGGGCAACAGTTCATTGGCAGATCAACAAAATTTCAGGGTACAAACAAAACATCCGAGCGCTCTAGTTCGACCCGGTCTTTTCAGAAAATCAACATTATACATGATAATATTATTTTGAATAGTCCAACAAAATCCATGCGTTATCGTTCACAACAGTTCGAACTTTGGAGAAGTTTCCGGAGACGAATTATATCGAAAGACATCCATATGTAAACCTATAGAAAAAATAATAATTTAATCATTTTCTTAAATCCGGCGTAGTTGTTTTGGGATGCCCACTACGTTTTAATGTCCCCTTGAATGGAAAAAAAAGCTTGATATTAGGAAATAACTTCTATGTGTTGATATAAAGCTTAAACCTTATAATTCCGTTTAGATGTTAGACCAGCAACAAGATCCAACTCCCTGTCTCTCGGAGTCGCGAATGATGCTTTTAAAGCTTTCTGATTGATTTCCTAGAAAACGGTTTAAAGATTTCCTTTAAAAATTCGGCCCACTAATTTATCGTACTGTTTTATCAGTTTTGTTCGCAACATTCTTCCGAGATGACTTAACTTTTGAAGTGTAACGTCTTCACAACCTAAACCAAGTAAAAATTCCAAAATAGGAAAAAATTATGCATCTTGTTATTCGTCTTGGATCGCAAATAGTTTTTTTGTGATAGCCTGCTTCTTTTTGTGCTCAGCGACTGGTTTCGGGCGTTCGCCCATCATCAAGATGTTTTTGTCAAAACATTGTGATAACCCAGACTTGCACAGAGCAGATTTAGTTATACACTACTCTGTCGTAAGTGTTTCACGTCAGATTTTTTTTCATGATAGGTTCAGTGACAACACATAAATATATTGTCTTAAATATGTAAAATGGGGAAGAGGTAATAAAAGTAAAAGTTACTTATTATTATTTAAATCAGATAAAACTCGAATATTAAACAGGTTTTATTATTATTTCAAACAATACTTTATCTGAATATTAACTTCCAGGATGTTTCATCATAAGTCATTTTATCACGTTCAATAAAAAGTTATAATCACCTAAATTATTTAAATATGCTTTTATCTCTGATCAATATTATCCGCAATGTTTATTACTTATTACTGTCTCTTCCTCGTTGATAAATTTTAGATTTTCAAAGAAGCTGTTTATTTATTATTTATATTTTTCGTTCAGTCAACAGTTTTAGCAAGTACATAATTTAACAATGAATAAGTTTAACTGAAAATTATCGATAGGAAAAACAAATTCAATCATATTCAAAACTTTTAGAAATAAAGTAAGCACTATATGTAAAAAAACCAAGACAGGAAAAATAAACAGAGTTATAAAATTCAGAATTCAAGCCGTTCCACAATCGATGAAAATACATTTTGACAGTGAGAAATGTTATAAGTACCCCACCTCCCAGATATAAAAAGGGGTGAACTATGTATATACATATATGTAAAATAGGGAGACAGACCGGCGCAGTAAACGTTCAGGGATGGATTTTTTTATATATGAAGAGGGGTGTCGAGGGAAAAGGTAGATTATTGGTTATTCACGCAACCCCTCTACATCGTATTCAAATCTACCCCTTTGGACATGCGCCAAGCTATATCCCATACCTTCTTGTGCCTGTTGTTAAAAAAGTAAAAAAAAACATAATATATATCAAGATAAAACAAGAAATACAAAAATATACGTATATCAAAGTAGTATAACGTTATATTTTTTTACTTTCTCTTACTCCTAGTAAGAGGAAGTATTGTAATCGTGTCAAATTTCGATATAGAGTTCTTCACGGAAATATCCGTATTTGAGGTCCCTGAGTCCAAAAAAGTGGTTTTTAGCAAAAATGGTCTGTTTCTGTGTGTGTGTGTGTGTGTGTGTGTGTCCGTGGGTTCCGGTGTGTGTGTGTGTGTATGTATGTATGTGAACAGCATAGCTCAAAAACGAAAAACCATAGAAAGTTGAAACTTGATATTCCGTTTAGGTATCACGTGGGATCTGACACTACGTTATCTGTCAAAATTCCTCAACCGGAAGTACCACTTTACTAGTTAGATTTTTTACTTTTTTGCGATTTTCTCAAAAATGGCTCCGACGATTTTCTTTAAACTCCAAACATCAACCACACATACAAAGAGCTACAACTTTTATTTGAAACTTTTCTCCGGGAAAATGCTCTGAAGGGCACTTTTGGGGGAGGGGTGGGGTTAGGTTTTCATCTAAAGTGCTATTTCAGTTTATTTCACAATTCTGTCATCTAAATAATGTTAATTAGAATTAAATATGTTGTTGAAATTCCGAGTTTGAAAAATCGGATAACCGGAAAGTGCGTTTACTTTACCACTTTACTAAATGATTTATTCACTTTTTCGTAATTTTCTCAAAAATGGCTTTGGCGATTTTTTTGAAACTTCGTATATAAACTAAACATGCAAAGATCTACAACTTTTATCTAAAACATTTCTCTGGAAAATTTCTTTTAAGAGCACTTTTAGGGGAGGGGTGGGGTTAGATTTTCATCAAAGTGGTATCCTCATTATACAATTCTATCATCCAAACATAATTAGTTAGAAATAAATAGATGGCTGAAATTCCGAGTTTCAAGAAAATTAGTAAACCGGAAGTGCGCTTTTACTGAACAGTTTTTTCAGTTTCGACGAATTTCATTAAATTTGGTACACAAACTATAAAATTTGTCAATTATCATTTTGAGAACTGGAGTAAGGAGGAAAGTTGTGTGAGTGTTTCACACCAGATTTTTTTTTTTTGTAATAAGCTCTCTAAAAATGAGGTCTTTTGTGTTGAATGATTAATATTCATTCTATTAGATCACCAATTAATAGATACATATTCACTATGTTTAGCATATATATATATTATGTACCTCCACATTGTATCTGTTTTCATTATCTCTCTAAATTTCTTTATTGTTTTTCTGGATATTTTCTGTTCTTTTTGAATTATTTTGTGTAATGCCGTTCTTATTACCAGTAGCAATATATTTTGGAGAATTTTTAATTTTATTTATATTTGTATAAGTGAAACATTTTATTTCAATTTTAAAAATGTTTTCATTTTGACTGTATTTTTTTTCTTTCTTATCTTTCTGAACTTACTTTATATTATCTGTAATTCTAATATATTCGTTATTGTATTGTATTTACAGCAACTCCTGCTACAATCTGTACGAATCTATAAGCGAAATAAAATAAAATAAAATAAATAAAAATGTATGATAGCAATTTAGAGGAAGCTGTAAACCCACCCATCACCTAAAAATGCCTTTAAATGAATTTTCCCAGAGAAATGTTTTAAATAAAATATGTAGATCTTTGCATGTTTAATTTAAATTTAAGGCGCGTTAACATCTATGGTCATTGGCGTAAGGAAAGTTTTCAGTGCACTGCCGGTTTCCGGACAGTGTTCTCTCATTACAGGACAACAGTGTCCATCACCAGACACTGAGCTGGTTCAGAAAACATAGTTTAACGCTACACACATCCCCACGTGTTAGATGTTTCTTTTAAACGGTACAATATGCCCCCTTCAAAGACCGAAACATGTGTTTTTTTTCCCCCACTCAGGTACCAACATCCCTCTTAACCTAGTTAGAAGCCCTAAAAAAAAAAAAACATTTAAAGATCAGTGTATCAACTAAATTTGCTCTGTGTAAATCTATATTGTTACACTGTTTGACAAAAAGCATCCTGATGATGGGCGAACGCTCGAAACCGGTCGATGACTACAAAAAAGAAGCAGGCTATCATGGAAAATATCTAGAGCGGGTAGGCTAGGACCTTAGATTATGCTCGAATTCCCTGTTCATGTTTTCTAACAGATTTTTAAATAAATCCCTATCGTCATTCTGATTATAATTAAACATTGGTAATCCATATTTATTACATAATTGTTCGCATTCTTTGTACTAATATATTTTTTTTTTTATGAATAATTTCTTTCGCTACCAGTTTAACCAAGACGCACTTGGGGCATTACCATCGCCTTTTTTTAATATAACTATAATGCATTTTAAGAGTGAAATTGAAGAGTGGTTTTACATTTGTTTCCGAGTATATAATATAGTATGAGGCATATTTCTTGGGTAGCATGAACAGTTTTTTTTAAGAAAAAAATGTATTAATTTTCTGGTACCGTTGGGTAATTATTTATCTAAGTAAATCTCCTTCAAAAAACGTAGTTTAAGGCTACACATCCCCACGTGTTAGATGTTTCCATTTTTAAACACTGACAGCGCAAGGCTTGCCAGACGACTATTAGTATTGGGGGGACGTGTGGTAAGCACGCCGCAGTTCCCTCGCCATTTAGTTCTGGTCTTCGCTACTAGGGCGCTACCAACTGTAGCGTCTCACTTTTTTTCACGATGCTGGGTCAACACCGACTTTCCCTTCACGGGAAGCAAACCCTGAACTCTCGCACCAAAGGAGAGTGCGCTAGCCACTAGACCAACGCGTGGGGACGGCGTTTTTATATTTACTATTAAATAATAGTAAATATTAATTAGTAATAGTATGATATTGATTTTAAACGGTACAATATGCATATGCCCCTATGCCTCAATATGGATGGCCGCCCGTTCAAAGACCGAAAACATGTGTGTGTTTTTTTTTTTTTTCCTTTCTTTTTTTTTTCCCTTTTTTTTTTTTTTTTTTTTCACTTTTTTTTTTTTTTTGTTTTTTTTTTTTTTTTTTTTTCTTTTTTTTTTTTTTGTTTTTTTTTTTCCCCCACTCAGGTACCAACATCCCTCTTAACCTAGTTAGAAGCCCTAAAAAAAAAACATTTAAAGACTAGTGTATCAACTAAATTTACTCTGTGTAAATCTATATTGTTACATTGTTTGACAAAAAGCATCCTGATGATGGGCGAACGCCCGAAACCGGTCGATGACTACAAAAAAGAAGTAGGCTATCACGGAAAATATCTCTAATGCTGCAGAATTTGTGGCATTACATGAGGTTGTTTTAATGTTATTGGCGATATCATCCTGGACTAAAGACACTACTTCTCTCTATGAGTAAAATTAGAACTTTTTCAAGAAATTTTCTCATTTTATTAATAACTGTATTAACAGTAGTAAGAGAAAGTTCACAGTTGAGTTTCTGATGAATATACAATTTTGAAAAAATAGATGCGATCAATTCCTACTAAGAGTAGTAAGAGGAAGTAATAAGTAAAAATTTGAAAAAGTTACCTTAGCGTAAAAAAATAGAAATAAAATGCCTAATGATTTTTCTGGCATGATTATTAAAAAATAGCTAGAAATAGTAACTGCCTCACTTGCAATATTTGGATCAATGCCTAAAAAAACTAGCAGTTCTGTTAAAACATATCCAAGATATGAAGAAATTATCATAGCTTATCAATCAAATCTTCAAGTCAAAGAATTTGTTTTTTTACTTTCACTTATTTTAATCTATCAACGAACATTGAACTGTCGAGGCTCCTAGGAAGAAAAAATTTAAGGGCAGCATGCTGGATTCGAACCTGTGACCTCCGCGTTGCTAGTCCAGCGCGCTACCACTGAGCTAATCCCTTCCTTCTCCCTTGGCCTTTTTTTTGTGTACTG